>JAXQQM020091792.1:0-40246 GCA_034641835.2 Pinus albicaulis | reverse complement strand
ACATAGGCCAAAAATTGAGAAGTATATGAATCATATAGAGTGGAATAAAAACACTCTGCAAGAGGTTGAGGAGAAGTTAGTCTCCACTTCTACATCACACACTCATGTCCCACAAGATAAAGCAAGAAAAATGATGAGGGAAGAAGGGTCACCTTCAGTGGTTGAAACTTCTAGCAAAGAATCCGAGATCGTGTACATGAAGATGACCAAGCTCAATCCCAAAGTTAACCTAAGTAAATATTCAGAGCAGGAGGTCATCATAATCACCAAGTAAACACCTACTTTTTCAAAAGTTGGTGGATAAGCTACACTCTCTCCTACCACTTCAAAAACTTCACATGATCAACAACAAGCCATTTAGAAAAGTATAGTTGTCACAAGAGAGAAAGATATAACAATATTTGACACATTCAGGGAAATTAAGTTGAAGAATGAAGTCTTGAAGACCAGCACTTATAATAAATTATGAAGCAAACTTCTAGTTCCCAGAGTAGACTGATGTCAGCCTTTGACTCTAAGAAAGGAAAAATGCAAATGGCCTTTCTCCAAGAATATATTTCACGACCCAAGACATTAACAGACTAAATGAATACTGCATTTGAATTCGACATCAAAGACATCCATCCCATTGATCAAATGGATATGTATAAGAAAACATGTGAAATGATTTCATCTACATTAACTAAACAATATTACTTTAAAGGGAGACTTTAGAAACAATTTTCAAGAGGCAGCAAGTAAGCAGGGAAAACCATAAATTATTCTTGAGACCAACTATTTGAACCATTTCTAAAATAAACAAGCTTAAGGGATGAAAAGTAGTGAAACTACTCAATAAACCTTCAGCAGATGAAAACATAAAGACAATGAAGAGTAAACAGGTCTAAGGTGCTTCTAGGAGACATTTCTTAGCCTAAAACGTTTACTCTACTGCAAGCAAGAAATGATGAAAACAAAATGGAAAACAAGAAAAACATTAACATATTAGAATACTTCACCAATAGCCAAGCTTAGGGATCCAATGACAGAGCTTTCTCCATCAACAAACAAGTCCAAACATCCATAGGTTCCAAAACATCAAATTTCTTTCAACTTCAACAGAACTATGTATTACTTCAAAGAGTTATCAAATGCCCAACATACAATGAGTTCGAATGTAGTATTTATGCTGCAAATGAGGAGGTGGAACCATCTAGGGTTAAAAATGTTATTAATGACATAGTAAATGCACTCCTATCCTTAAAAACCATGCAAGGCATAAGGTAGGAATGTTTCTCAACTGCTTCTCTGTGTAATAAATCTGTCTTTACTTCCCGAGGATGAAATAGTTGAAAAGATTGACTTTGCAGCCTTATCTGTCTTTACATTAATTGTTCTAACAAATTTAAATATCTTATTTTGTGTAATAATTGTTTATTTGCCTTTTGAGACAGAAAGTAGGTAAACGGTGTCAATTTGATATGTTTAGGGAATAACTGCTCCTTTTGATGTATTCGAGGCTGCTTTAGGCCTAATTTTCCTTTATTTCATCATTTAAAGTGTGCTTTAAGACCTGATGATGCTTTTTGGTCTTCATAATGTATCATTGCTATCTTTTTTCCTTTATACACTGCTTTAAACAATTGCTCTCACCCATTTAACTTTAATTTTTTGGTTTGAAAGGTTAATCTCTGCTTTATAATATTTGATCAAACCCTTTGGTCTTCTGACTTCATTATTTCTTCTGGCTGACTGTGTTTTATCCTCTAATATTCATTTAAGCTTTAATCTTCTGTCTGCCTTTTACACCTTGATTTATCCTTGATACTCTGTTTTTCTGCCTTTATCTCTTTTTCTATCTAACAATTGTTTTATTCATTAATCCTTCATGTCTTATAACTTTTGAATTTCACCTTCAATCACTGTTTGAAGGCCTAATCCTTTCAATTTATATTTGATCTCAGATTATCCCTCAAAGACACTTTCTGTTGTTCATGTCTTCATTGATGCTTTGTTGTATTTGTCCTTTATGTATAGGGAGGGTTTCTTCATGAACCAGAGGTTTTCATAACCCATCGAGGGTTTGAACCTTTATATAACTCCATCCCTTTTCGTTTTAGACCCTCAGAGTTATCCCGAGGCCTTCAATCTTGACCTCGACTGTGGGATGGCCCCTTTGGGCTTGGGGCGCCATCAAACCTGCAAAATAAACAAAACATTTAATGAAACCCTGTGTTTTTTGTGGTTTACTACTTTTCAGAGGTTTATGAGGGCGTAAGGAGCAGTGAGGAGGAAGGGAGAGTGCAGGGGAGAGGTTCCGAAGGCAGAACCGCGAAAACAGGTTTGAATTTTTCATTTTGGCGCGTAATGGAAGAAAGGTGGTTTCATGAAAAACACCGGCGGTTTTTACGTTGCAGATGAGTGGTAAGTGGTAAAGTAAAAATCGTATGCGATATGCATCGCTGATCACCACGTGTCCCTCATGAAACCACTAGTTTCACGTAGATAACGCGCGATTAATTTTTTGGAGAAATGGGCGCGAAAGAGCCCACAGACCGTTAGATCTGGAGCTGTAGATCCAACGGTGGAGAGGGCACGCGATGGAAAAAGGCACGCAGTGATGGGAGATAGTGGAAACCAGGTGTCAGACAGGGATTGGATGGGAGGCAGAGTAGTGGGAGGTGGGCCATAGGTCGTGACGTCAGCTAATGTGTCGGGTAGTTGGTTTGGGAGATCTGCGGGGTTGAACGTTAAGATGTTGCGGGAGCAACGGTGTCCATTAGATCACGTAGATCAAAGGTATGGAATTTCAGAGAAATTCTATGGAGTGGAAAGGTTAGGAGATGGGAGGAGAGGCAGGGTTAAACGAGGGTCATCGAATCACGCAGATCGATGGTTGAGGACACAATCAGAGCATCGCTATCGGGGTGAAGATTTGCAAAGGAAATGCGGGTTTACAAAGGAATGGGTGCCGATGCAATGAGATGCTGGCTGTTGGATCCATGGGATGATCCAACGGCTGAGATTTTATTGTGGGGGGACTGGGGATGTACGGACCATTCTTCTACCTTGTGCCTCTTTGGTAAATCCTGGCCACTCATCTAAGTTTTATGCAGTCAAATAAGTCAACTGTGGGGGCACCAAAGGGTACGGGTCACCTTGATCGGGTTTCCCCGCAGAAATTTTGCGCCGTTGGATTGGTGAGATGGACGGTGGGGATTACTTTGGGAACAAGTGATGGCGCAGGATAAAGTATAGGGAAAGGGGCTAAGGGAAGAGCGGAGAGGTGTGGTCCTGTGGATGGAGCAAAGGACCGAGAGTTTAAGAAAAAGGAGCTGAGGGTTTAGCCCATGGTCGGGCCCTGGGTTATATGAATAGAATGGGGCGGGGCCTAAACCAAAAGGGGCTTAAAACCCAATGTTCAATATGAGGGGAAAAATGGGCCTAAAGAAGGCTTTTTAAGATTTTTTAAAGGCTTCCGATAGGCAAAAGAGAGGTTTTTAAATCATCATAAGGGTTTTTTTAATGGTTTAAAAAGGGTTTTTTAGAGGGAAATAAAGGGTTAATGAAGGGAAATGGGATTTTCAAAAGGGAAAAAAAGGACTTGTTAGGATAGGATCAAAAGATGGAAAAATGAGGGGAAAGAAATGGAGGTGAAAATGGTGGAAATTATGACTTTGAAGGCAGTTTTCATTTTGAATCAGCAGGATAAATTTTTTAGGAGACATAGATGAAGATATTTGTTGAAATGATAGACTTAGAATGATGAAGGAAGTGATATTTCTAGAACTCATAATGCTTCTTTGAGATATTATTTCTAGAAATCTAGGATTTGGCAATTTAGTCATCTTTGGATATCATAAAAAATATGGATGACTAACATCTACAAGTAGGTTTTTATTTCTAAAAAATAGGCATTCTTAATATCTAGAGTTTAGCTTAAGAGTTAATTGTGCTTTGATGAAGCATGAAATAAACACTTTTGTAACATAAGGATTTGTGCTTGCACTTAACGTTTTCGAGGAAATGATTGAATCTCATGTTAAATTAAATTATTAACCTTTTGAGTTAAAATTTTTAAGAATCAGATATGATACATGTGAACGTTCATCTTAGGAAGAAGCATGTTGACACAATCATATAATTTCCTTAATTTCATGAAAGAAGTTTCATGTTTTAAGAAAGATTTATTTTGACTTTTCAAATCATTTCTTGTTTTGAGTATAAGTTTAGTTGAAGCATATTTGTTCTTGTGAAATTTATTTTCAAGGTTTTGTTCACTTTGAAATTCATTTCACTATTTAACACACTTTTTACTTTCCGAAGGTAATCTAAAACTTAGTACAAGAACACTAGTTTTCTGGTGCAGGACTCTCTGTTTCGGTAGAGGAACTGATATCCTAGTACAAGAATAGAGTGCTCTATACCAGAGACTTAGAGCTCCTATATGAAGGTCAAAATATTCAGTACAGGTACAAAACATACTTCTGGTATATAAAATTCATTCTAGTACAGTCACAACATTCTAGTACAGGAATATTACTGTAGTACAAGAATGACAATTTAGTGCAGGAAGGAATAACTTTAAAGAAGACATACACCTTTAATAGTCCAACTATCATTCTATCACATAACCATACTGAATATAATCATAAATCCATTTCATCAACCAATATTGTTTATAGAAACTTAAGATTTCATTTTATATACTTCCCCAGAAAGTACTTTCTTTCATATTCCAGCACTAGAATTTATTTGGTATTAATTTCCGTGTGATCGTTATTTTTTATTCTGCAAGATTGTAATTAAAGAAGTAGGAATAGAACTAGGAAAGGTTCATATCATTTCTGGAATTTCTTGTGCTTTGCCTCAAAGTTTACGAAACCCCTAGGCTGACAATTAAGTGTTGAAGGAGTTCACTGAACTGCAATTCCTGAACCCAATAGTAGGGATCTTGGAAGAAAAATTCACTGAGATGGGGAGAGATTTGGTTGATGTAAGAATTAGGGAAGCAACGTTAAAGGAGAAACTACAAGAGACACAATCAGAAAATGCAAGGCTGCAAATCCAACTACAGCAGAAGGACAAGGATATTTTCACCATGGTATATTTGTGCATGGAGGAAATACAACAAAGATGTCCTTAAAAATATTATGCTATCTACTTGAAGGAACAATAGATGCAGTTTCAGATCAAAACACTAGCAGGGTTCATGACATTTTCAAAACTGTAGGAAATGTATTAAATTTTGCAATCAGTCCAACATTAAAAAAAGGCAAAGTTGGCAGAATTTTATATGCATAATCTTGTTTTAATTGATCTAAACATTTGGGACCCTAACCCTAGGTTGTGGGACATGCAGTTGATGGCCCTAGCCTCTTTGATGACCAATGAGGAGGCCAGGGCAAAGGAGGTCAAAAGGGTAATGAGAAGGGAAGTAAAGGAGCCTCTCCATATCAAGGCAAATTTTTTCAGCCCTAGAGGGGTCATTAACAATCACCTAATGATAGAAAATGATGCCAACCTTGTATATAAACACCTAAACACCTAAGCACAACAATTTCACACTTTGATGACATTTCTAGACTGTTGGGAGAGGAATTTGTAATGGAAATTCAAAGAAGATGGAATGGTCTCCCTCTTCACCTAAGAAACATGGAGTATCATACTCCAAAGAGATTGAGAAATTCCCTAGAAAGGGAACCTTTGTACAAGAGGGCTATGCAAACAATGAAGATCCAATGACTTGGCTTAAGACTCGGTCCAAATTTTCTACTAGGATTGGGTGAAGGAAAATACCAAGCTAAAGAAAACAAAGAATGGGAGGAGGAAAAAAATAATGTTGGATTCTACCCTCCTGAGTGGACTCCTTCACTAATTCCTTGGGATGTTATAGATGCCACTAAGGCACTAAAAGAGATAAATAAAGAGGAATAAGTTGCTCAGAGGATGAGAAACCATTTGGTAGGGGGGTGATGATGAGTACCATCATTAGGTAAATTTAAGGGGTTAGTTGTCACCTTTTCATCCTTATTATTCTCTTTTTCTCACATTTAATTCCATTATGGTTATATATTTCTTAGTGTAAATGGTGTATCAAGGGTGTCATACTTCGAAGGCCTAGTGTGGTTTAAATGTAGGAAAATAAAGAGAATGTGCCATTTTTGCTAAATATTTCACGATCAAGGCTCGGAGTAGACATCAACGAGTGATTTTAGGGGGTTGACCACTTCCTTAACTCCTAAAGGCAGCCAAGTGATCCTTGAGATTCTCCTCCAACAACTCGAAATAAAAGGCAACCAAGCAAGTGGAAGATCAAGGGGAGCCAAGCTCCACTTATCTTGAGTTCCAAGGAGAAAAAACACCTAATTTTTAGGGATATGTTGGTATCTACCCTTTAGGATAAATAGGGCAGAGCAAGAGCTCACTAGGATTCGATTTTTGGAGATAGCTAGAGCACTCTTAGCTCGTGTAATAGACATTTGTGACTTTCATATGCTATGTAACAAGATTGGTTATGAAATAAAATGAATATTCAGTTTCTGCTTCACTGAGTTAGTTTCAGGGAGTTGAGCTTTTGGGTTAGAGCCCAATCCATGTTAGAAAAATATATATTACTGAGCAATGGAACATATAAAATATGTGGAAACACAAACACATAAATAACATATAAAACAAAAGAGACACATATATATGTGGTTCACCCAACTTGGGCTATGCCCACAGAAACAACCAGTTATTCCTTTATATTATTCAGAAAAATCAAGCGACACAACCTACAACGGATCCACTGTAATATCCTCTACTCTCTCACATAGTCCCCCTTTCTATTTCTCTCTCAGAATATACACACAATACACAACCGCAATACAATACCCTCATCTGAACCGAGAGTTGTCTTCCAGGGAAAAAACCCTAAATTACACATAAATTCTACTGTCAGATCATGTGCCTAATGAATGACCCCCCTGGTGGTGATTAAACAATGGGCAGTGTTGTCCACACCCAAAAATCTGCCACTTGGATACTTATTGTAGCAACTCCACCGCTACTTAATTTTTTGGAAAATGAATCCTCTTTGTACCTGGTTGTTTCTTATCTTCATAATCATACTTGAAGACCAATTGAAACTGAGAAAAATCTCAGTTTCTCCCTGGTTACAACTTTTGTTAACATATCTACAGGATTTTGGCTAGTGTATATCTTTTCAAGCTTCAATTGTCCATGTCCCAACACTAACTATATGGAATGTTAGTTGAGGTGTATGTGTTTAGTCCTGGAATGAAATGTTGAGTTCTTTTCAAGATGAATGGCACTATGGTTGTCACTGTATATCCTTCCCATCTCTTGTTTCTTATCAAATTCATCCAAAAACCTTTGTAACCAAATCATTTCTTTACTAGCCTCTGTAGCAGCAATGTACTATGCTTCTGTTGTTGAAAGTGCAACAACATTTTTCATTTTTGAAACCTATCTGAAATTTTTTCCACCTATGGTAAATACATACCCTATAGTTCTCCTCCTATTATCTCTATCACCTACCATATTTGCATCAACATATCCATGTAGATCAATGTTTGAACTACCAAAGCATAATTCTTGATTTGTGGTACCTCTCAAAAATATGGGAATCCATTTCAGTGCCATCTAATGTTCTTTTCCTGGATTTTTCATGTACCTTCTTACAACTCCCACTACATGTGAAAAATAAAGCCTTGTGCAGACCATTGAATATATTAAGATTCTGAATGCTGATGCATATGGAACTTTAGACATATAATCCATTTCTTCTTGGGTATTTGGGAACATCTCCTTACTAAGTTTTAAATGGCTAGCCAAAGGTGTACTAACTGGTTTTTCATTCTGCATAATAAATATTTTTAATAGATTTTTGATGTACTCATTATGATCCATTGTTAATTTGTGATTTTTCCGGTCTCTAGTTATTCTCATACCAAGGATTTGTTTTGCATCTCCCAAATCCTACATTGCAAATGAATTTGACAATTTTCCTTTGAGCACATTTATTTCTTGCATTTTAGACCCTGCAACAAGAATGTCATCTAAATATAATAACAATATAATATAGCTTCCATAATTTTTCTTTTTTTTTAGATAAACACAATGATCAAAGTGACATCTAGTATAACCTTGTTCAGACATAAACCTGTCAAATTTTAGATACCACTACCTCATAGCCTGTTTTAAGCCATATAAGCTCTTCTTCAACCTGCACACTAATGTTTCCTTCCCTTTGACCTCATATCATTGTGTTTGTTTCATATATATCTCTTCCTCCAAATCTCCATGAAGAAATGATGTCTTTACATATAGCTGTTCAATATGAAAATCTTTCGTTGCTAGAAGACTTTAAAAAGTTCTGATTGAAGTCATTTTAACAACATGATAAAAGATTTCATCAAATTCAATACCTTTCTTCTGTGCAGACCCCTTCACCACAAGTCTAGAATTTTACCTATGTTTTCCTCCATCTTCTTCCTTCAACCTGTAAACCCATTTATTCTACAATGTTGTTTTACCTGCAAGAAACATGACTAAGTCCCAAGTCTGGTTATGTACCAAGGAGTCCATCTCTTCTTTCATGGCTAGCTCCCACTTCTTCCTAGTTTCTACATGCATTGCTTCTTCATAACATTCTGGTTCACTAGAATCAATCAACAAAAAATAATATAATTAAAGATAGAATCGTTCAGGGGGTCTACTTATCCTGGTAGATATTCTGACACCACTTTCAGGCGTTTGAGGTCCCTGTTGTTGTTGTGGTGGTTGTTGTTGTTGTTGTGGATGTTGATTATTATTATTTTCAGGCACCTTTAATTTTTCTTTGATCTCCTCAAGAACTTTGTATTCTTTGTTTTCTTTTTCATGTTTATTTTCTTGCAACTAATCCTTATACAAGACCTTTTCATTGAATATTACATCTATGCTCCTAATGATTTTCTGATTTTCATAATCATATAAGAGATAACCAAAATCATTAACACCATATCCAATAAAGGTACATTTCTTTGATTTTTCCTCAAGATTTGTTCTATTTTATTATTAATATGGACAAAGGCCTCATAGCCAAAAGGATTTATGAAAGAGTAGTTTACATTTTTACATGTCCATGCCTCCTCTAGAATACCAACATCCAAGGAACTTGAAGGCCCTTTGTTTATTGATAAACAACAATATCTAACACATTTGCCGAAAATTGTGAAGGAAATCCTGCATGCAATATCACACACCTTTCATGCTCCATGATTGTCCTATTCATCCTTTCTAACACACCATTTTCCTGTGGTTTTCTTGGAACTATTATCTGTCTACGAATTTCATGCTCTAAACAATACCTATTAAAATATTTGCTGCAATATTCACCTCCATTGTATGATCTGAGTCACTTCAACTTATTTTCTGTATCAATCTCAACCAAATCTTTCCATTTCTTGAAATTATCAAATATATCATATTCATTTCGAATACAATAAATCCAATATTTTCTAGTTGCATCATCAATAAAAGTAACATAATAAGGAGAGCCATCAAGAGATTATACCTGAGCAGGTCCCCATACATGTGTATGCACAAGCTATAATTTTTCACTCTTATTTTCTTTCCCAACTCTTCTATTTTCCATAAACACAATTCTCACAGAAATCCAATTCAATATTCTTCAAACCTGGTAACAAATTTCTTGAGTGAAGAATATTCATCCCCTTCTCACTCATGTGTCCAAGCCTATGATGCCATAATGTTGCATATGTTCCTATGGAGTTTAAATCATTAACACAATTAGAAATACCATTGCATAAATACAATGCACCAACCATTTCTCCTTTCACTATTACTAGGGCTCCTTTAGTGACCTTCTAGGTTTTAACTGTAAAAGTTGTCACACAACCTTCACCGCCTAACTGCCTTGTTGAAATAATATTTTTCTTTAGATATGGGACATGCCTTACCTACTTTAATAACCATTGGTTTCCATTCTCTTGTTTTACAGTAAATTTACCCATTCCAACAATTTTACAGGGTTTATCATCACCGAGCTGAACATGTCCAAAATCTCCTTGAACATAGTCATGAAAATGTTTCTTATCAGGTGTGGCATGGAATGAGGCTCCTAAATCTATCACCTAGGAATCAATAACATTTTCTAAAGAAATAATCAAATAATATTCCAACACATCACCTGTCACAGTTGCTTCATGATTTTTTTCTTACTTTGTGTCTCCTTCTTTTCCCTTTCGAGACTTACAGTCTTTCTTCAGGTGTCCTTTCTTCCCGCATTTCTAGCACACTATCCCCAATCTAGACTTGGATCTACCTTTAATTTATTTACTGTGATATCCTATGATCTTTCCTCTTTCCATTTTTATTGCCCTAGTATTTTCACTCAAAGCATTACCCGATGTCTCACCGGATTTTTTTTGTCACATTTCCTCGCTAAGGATAGCACCGACAACATCATCAAAATTTGAAGTACTAGATCTAGAGACATAGTTACTAATGGACATAACTAAACCATTCCAAATTAATGGAAATCAGCATAGAAATAACAGAGCCCTAGCTTCATCATCAAATTTTACACCTACAAAACTTAATTGACTAGTAACCATATTAAATTCACTTAAATGGTCAACAATAGATCCACCTTTCGACATATTCATATTAAATAAAATTTTCATAATAAATACCTTATTTGAGGCCGAGGTTTTTTCATATAGTTTTTCTAATGCCGTAATTAAATCCTCTGTTGTAATTTCCTTCAAAATATTGAAGGCTACCGACAGCGCGAGGCACAAATGTATTTTTCCAAGTGCCTTTCTTTTGAGAATCTCCCATTCTTCATCTTTCATACTCTGTAATATTCCCAAATTTCCCTTAGTTAATTGGAATATTAGATTTATTGATTTTCTTAATTAATTAAGTAAATAAGAGGGTGGAGGGACCCATCAACCCTGTATATGAATAAAATCCACTTTTGATGAGTGTATGTGGATAATTTAGAAGTAGATCAACATTATGGAGTAGTGGAGAAGCTTCTTAATGAAGGAAGAGTGGAGATCATGGATCATTAATGAGAAGATCATGGATATCATGGAGGAAGTCAAATAAGATCATGGTGCAATAAAAGTAAGATCATAGATCATTAATGATGAAATAGTGGATGAAATGGTGTATATCATGCACACACAATGGAAAGAGTGGGAATTAAATGCAGAGATGGTGTAGAACATGGAGAGACAACACAGTCTTCATGGAGGCTAGGGGCCACATGTGTAACATAGTTATGAGGTGGGCTAGGGCTATGAAAGGCTCAAAAAGAATAAAAGTGAGATGAAGGCAGGCTTTAGATTTTTATTTGTGATCTGTTTAGATCTGGATTTTTCATTTGAAATTTATATGCATGCTTCAGATGTTTAGCTAAGTCTGTAGTGTTGTTTAGCACACGGGTGTTTCCAATAGGAAAACCCACCCTTACCCACAGGGGACTTCGAGTGACTACTATGGGAAGGTAATTTTGAGCTACCATACATCATTAGGCATTGGTGCCACATTTAGCCCCTCTCTATAGCACATTCAATTTCAGGAATTACGCATTCCTCCTTGAGGGTTTGAGAGGAGGAGGTAGTTCTTGGCATTTTAGCTAAGAAACCGGTGGAGGATTCATCCTTTCACCTTGGGCTTCAAGATCAGTCTTCCAGAAGCTTCATATTGTTATTCATAATTTAGGCCAACATTACACACCTCCATGCAGCAAAAATTCCCGAAGGGATTGTGTAGTCCAGTCTTGTAGATTTGAAGGAGGAAGGAAGTTTCCAGTATTTCAGTTGGAAATACTATGGGGGACCATATCCTCACTTTGAGCACATTATTTCCATCATTTTGGAGCTTCATTGCAGCATCTAGCATCGGGCTATAGAGTCTCCATCCTTGACAGCGCAGTTTTTTCCAGCAGTTGTGTAATTGCAGCTGCAACTTGATCAGAGGAAGGAGGAGCTAAATCTTGAGCTTCTAGCTTGAGGATCTAGAGAAGGGATTAGCCCTTCAAGCATTGAGCTGATTGTATATCATTACATCCATCTATTCTTCAGTTCATGCTTTAGATCTGCTTATCCAACAGTCATATGTTGCAGGGCCTAAGAGGGTGATTTTCTAATATTGTTAGATATGGAAATCCTTTCTGGGTTATCTTGGGTATTCATCATAGAGCTCAGATCTAAAATACTGGCATCATACGAGCTCCAGAACTACCATATATACATTTTTATTTTCAGCTGGAAGTTGCAATCCTAAAATTTGCAGCAGGGACAATGTAGTATTACCTCCAAAAATCCAACAGTTACGCAATCCCTATTGTGAAAGGAATTCAGGGTCATTCTAGCCTACTTCTTTGGCTTGAGTGTCACATATTTGAGCACTGTTGTACTTGTTTTCCCACCTCCTATTAATAAAATGGCTCAATGATTCTGTGCATTTTTATGGTGTATTTAGATTTACGTTCATTGTTGTAGCTTCTAGCCATTGTGTTTTTGTATTACTACATTCTCACTTTTGGGATATTATAGTGGTATCATAGCATGATATTTGGCTCAACTTGTGGGCAATACATCTTATGACATAAGAAGAAGAAGCAGAAAGAACAGTTCTATAATGGCGAAGGGATTAAGTTTTTCCACCCTTCTCTTTATATCTATGCGTGATTGTAGGAATTTACATGTTAAGTTCCTTAGATCAAGAACCAAAGGTGACCGCTTATAAACAGATCACAAATCAGTACACCAGTATAATCACGTGGTTAAAACCCTCAAAGAGGGAAATAGTCCATGAACTGAGCCAACATGACCACTTCAGGAAATTTACTAATATAAAAAGAAAAGTTACATATGTTTATATCATAAGCGGTTACCAGACAAATGACTCTCCATGCCCTTTAAAATAGAGATCATGGACCAATCGGGTGTTAAGCCATGGATCGAGGGTCGTTAATACCAAGGTGAGAGATAACCGTTGCATCACTAAAAATAGTGACCATCGGATTATAAGTTACAAATGTACATGGTAAAGAAACACACTTTACCTAACTCTACACTAGACTAAGTTATTCTTAACTATTTCCTATGTATCAGAATATCCTAACATCCCCCCTTAAGAACAACTTGGGATAGGATTGAAGGATTTACAAAGGTGACACAAAAGGAGCCTATTTCCTATATGTCGAAATACCCTAACATCCCCCCTTAAGAAAAAATTGGGATAGGATTGAAGGATTTACAAAAGTGACACAATAGGAGAAGGAAGGAGGCACTTTGTTTCTTACAAGACAAAGTAATAGGTCCTGAACCAAGAGTGAATACATATCTTGCAGTAGAATTTCGATCATCAGGGTCACCAGCCCAATCAGAATTAGTAAAGCCAATCAACAATGGAGATTCTCCTGCACTGTAATGAATCCTGAACTGAACTATACCTTGAATATATTGAAGTATTATTTTAGCTGCTTTCCAGTGACTTTCATGGGGTTGGTTCATAAACCGAGTGACAAGACCAACAGCAAAGGAAAGGCCAGGACGAGTATGGGTTAGATACAAAATTTTACCAACAAGTTGACAGTATAAGGTAGCATCAACTTTAGGAGTAGTACAAGTAACTGAAAGCTTGACTCCATACTGAAAGGGAGAAGGGGCCGGTTTACAGTCTTCCATGCGAAAGTGGTGTAGAAGATCACAGGCATACTTGGACTGGGAGAGAGTAATGCCTTCTTTGGATTGCAAGACTTATAGACCAAGGAAATAATGCAAGTGTCCTAAGTCTGTCATTTCAAACTTATTTTTGAGGCTAGACTTCACATGGTTTATATGGTTTGGATCACTACCAGTAAGGATAAGATCAACAACATAAAGAACAAGGATGGTGAAGGACTTACCCACTTTCTTGGTGTAGATAGTGTTGTCAGAATGACACATAGAAAAGCCATTATCTAATAGAAATCTATCCATTTTGGCATACCAAGCCCAAGGAGCTTGTTTGAGACCATAGAGAGACTTCCTAAGGTGAAAAAAAAGGCTAGTGTTATTTTGGATAAAGCCAGGGGGTTGTTCCATGTATATTTCTTCATGTAAATCACCATGTAAGAAGGAAGATTTAACATCCATCTGATGGACTTCCCATTTAAAGGAGGCAGCAAGTGAAATAACAAGGCAGATAGAATTCATTTTGGCAACAGGGGAGAAGGTTTCAGTATAGTCAATTCCTTCAACTTGTGAAAATATTTTAGCGACAAGACGAGCTTTATGTCTATCCACTTTTCCATCTGGTCCAAACTTTGTTTTGTAAACCCATCTGCATCTGACAAGTTTTGAGTAACAAGATCCCAAGTATCATTCACCAATAAGGAACGATATTCTTCATTCATAGCTTCATCCCACTCTAGATGACCGGAGGCTTCTTCAAAGGTTTCTGGATCAAGATTTTCTGGAACTTGAGCCAATAAGGAAGAGGCTCTTTCAAACTGAGAACGTGCACGTCGTCGATCGGCAGGGTCACCTGCAAGAGAACCTACTGCATCCCAAGTAGAGTGGACCCATCTTGGAAGCAGTGGAGTAAAAGGAAAAATTTGAAGAGGTGGAGGAGGTTTGTCATCCTCGATGTCATCATCTGAACTAGAAGGAATGCTAGTAAAAATAGAAGAGAGAGAGAGAGGTGTGGCACATATGCCGAATCAGGCTCGCAGGCCAAAGGTGCCACACCCGTCGAACTAGGCTCTCAGGCCAATATATTTTCATCAAATTTTACATCTCTTCTAATGATTATATTTTTTGGATTTTGGTTTAAGAAGTCTATATCCTTTGACATCTTCAGAATATCCAACAAAAATGCATTTTTCACTCTTAGGTTCTAAGGCTTTATGTTTTGCATCTGGAATATGGGCCCAAGCATCACTTCCAAAAACATGAAAGTGACTTACATCTGGTTTGATTGAGCTCCAAACTTCTTCTGGAGTTATATTCTTTAAAACCTTAGTAGGAGTGAAATTTACTATTTAATTTGCACAGTTAATGTCTTCTGCCCAAAAATTGAGACCAAGTCCTTTAGAATGAAGCATACAATTAGCCATTTATTTTAAGGTGCGATTCTTCCTTTTTGCTACACCATTTTGTTGTGGTGTATATGGAATGGTATGTTGCAATTGAATGCCATGCATAGTGCAGAAGTTGATAAATTTGTTGTTAACATATTCTCCTCCATTGTCTGATCTTAACTTAATAATTTGATATCCAAATTATTTCTCAACAAAGGCCTTAAAGGCCAAGAACATGTTAAAAACTTCACTCTTGAGTTTTAAGAAGTATACCCAAGTGCGTCTGGAAAAATCATTAATGAAAGTTAAGAATTACTTTCAACTAGAGAAAGAAACAAAAGGAAGTGGACCACATAAATCACTATGCACAATCTACAAAGGGCTGAAGCGTGCCAAGAGGCACGTTTGTCAAAACTATCCCGATGGTGTTTTCTGAGTACACATCCGAAGCAAACACTATCTCGGAAAGATACCATAGGAAGGCCCATCACCATATTTTCCTTACATAGAGTTTGAAGAGAGCGATAGTTTAAGTGACCAAATCGCTCATGCCAAAGTTTGCTCACATCATCATTTTGAGCAACAAAAACGGAGGGAAGACATGATGACCCAAAGTTGTCAAACTTATACAACCTTGTGGAATCATCAGCAATGCCAGTAGCTAAAATATGTTTAGGATCTTTGAGGTCCTTGATTACAACATCATGAGGTGAGAATTCTACTATTTTCCCTTCACTTGAATGAGTTATCTGATAAACAGAGAGAAGGTTGCATGACAAGGTAGGAACACATAGTACATCATTAAACTGACCATTATCGAGATGAATGGTTCTAGATCCTACAACACTAAGAGATCTATCATCACCAACATAAATATGTTTGGTGTTGCAATCAATTAAAGAAGAAAACATGGCTTTATTTTTGGCCATGTGATAAGAAGATCCAGAATCAATGAGCCACTCATGAGAATGAGAAGAGGAAGATACATTTAATGCATAACCAGATTTTGATGCTTGACAACCACAAGTAGAAAGTGCCATTCCTGAATTTGAAGGTGAAGAGTGCTCCAAATTTATGTTGTGCTTCTTCATTGATGCTTCTAAGGCTTCCATCTTCTTAAAACATTTGGACTCTATATGGCCATCACGATTGCAAAAGTTGCAATGTCTATCTATCTTCTTCCTTTTGTTTTTATTTTCCTTATCATTTTGGTGAGTTGCTTTTTTAGTTTGCGGTTGAAATTGCTTAGGACCCTTCTTTAGTTTCAAACCATACTTTTTAGGATACTGCTTCTTGGGATTCTTTTGATATGATTGTTGTTGGGCTGCTAAGGCTTTCTTAGAAGCGTTTCCAGAAGTAATAAGACCAAGTTGTAATATATTTTCTTGTTCTCTTATCAAAGAATCGCAAAAGGCATCAAAATATGGGTTCTTGTAGGTGGTTCCTGAAGAAATGATGGCTTCTCTAGTGGAATGGAAGGCGGAAACAAATATAGAGTATGCAGGGCCAAGCTTAGTAAGAATGCAATAGATGAGGCACCATCTTCCTTTTTGACCTTACAACCTTATAAAAGAACTCTAAGGGTCTTGAATTTGGACAAAAAATCTTCAATAGAGGAGAAATTATTGGGGTCCAAAGTAAGAAACTCATTTTCAAGTTGATGGGCCCTGATTTGATTTTGAATGCCAAAGAAAATATTTAGCTTTTCTAGGGCTTCATGAGGGGTGTCAATGTGAAGGATATGAAATCAAAGATATTGAGCAATGGACATTCCTATCAACCATCATGCTTGATCTTGTTTATTTTCCCATTTAGTGACTTTATCATCATCAGAGCATTTAGTTTCTAGCCCTGTGGCTATTCTATAAATCCCTTTACTTCTAAGTATATCTACCATGTGAGGTAGCCATTGGAAATAATTGGTGCTGTTAAGAATAATCGGGTACACACTTTCCATTTTTTTTTTTTTAAATTGAAGCTGAGAAAAGCTGAAACTAACTGCTCCAATGGAAATATCTCGAAAAATTAGGCTGTTAAAAAAAAAAGGGCTTGAGAAACGACTTCCGGATGAAGAAGTTATGCCTTTTAAAAAAAGTGAGTTGTAGATGCCGAATAGTTACGGGAACGGTTTGAAATTTGGTGATGAAGTTCAACTTAAAAAAAAAATCCCGCCCCTTTAACAAAAACTTTTTACAAAAAGAAGCTTGAGAAAGAGATTTGAACCCAAGACCTATATTTCCATAAACTAACTCCTCACCAAGTGAGATATTAAAAGGATTTTGTTATTGTTTGAAAGGAGGAAGGGTTTTTTTTTTGTGTGGATGAAGAAGTTATGCCTTTTGAAAAAAGTTGGTTGTAGATGCCAAATAGTTATGGGAATGGTTTGAAATTTGGTGATGAAGTTCAACTTTAAAAAAAAAATCCCGCCCCTTTAACAAAAACTTTTTACAAAAAGAATCTTGAGAAAGAGATTTGAACCCAAGACCTCTATTCTCATAAACTAACTGCTCACCAAGTGAGATAGTAAAAGGATTTTTTTATTTTTTGAAATGAGGAAGGGGTTTTTTTATTTTACTTTTTTTTTTTTTTTTTTTTTTTTTTTTACTCTTCGGTGTCCATGCCTTTTCCTGCACAAAAAAACACAAAAACCGAGCAAAAATAAAAATAAAAATTGAAATGCAAGCCTTATGGCTGAATGTTAGATTTTCGATTAGCCTTACCAGTAACTATCAATTTTTTCTCTTTTTCGGATTTCCTGAGATCGCACAAAGACGTGGGGAAAGAGCATACATAGCAAAAAAACTCCCTTTTCCTTTTTCTGATTTGCCGAGATCGCACACAACGCAGAGCAAAGAGCATACACAGAGAAGAGGGTATAGATCCAGAAAATAAATAAAACCTAAAATTCGAAAATAAACAGAGGAAACCGAAATAAGTAGAACTATTAACAAATATAACTGCAAAACAGATGCTTTATACCTCTAGATCTAAACTGTCATAACTTGGGCAGCCAGAAACCTTTTCGTATGAAACGAAAGGATATCCTCACTATAACAGATGCTCTAGACACAAAAAATCAATTCTCCAAGCCCAAAAATGTTAAGAAATAGTATATCTACAAAACGGAATTCGCATGCAGTCAAAACGGCTTCGGATTTTGATCAACAATGGATGTAGCCCTCAAAATAGCTCTGATACCATGTAGGAATTTACAGGGTAAGTTCCTTAGATCAAGAACCAAAGGTCACCGCTCACAAACAGATCACAAATCAGTACACTAGTATAATCACGTGGTTAAAACCCTCAAAGAGGGAAACAATCCACGACCTGAGCCAACGTGGCCACTTCAGAAAATTTATTAATATAAAAGGAAAAGTTACATATGTTTCTCTCATAAACGGTTACCAGAAAAATGACCCTCCATGCTCTTTAAATAGAGATCATGGACCAATTAGGTGTTAAGCCACAGATCAAGTGTCGTTAATATCGAGGTGAGAGATAACCGTTGGATCACTACAAATCATGACCGTCGGATTATAAGTTACAAATGTACATGGTAAAGAAACACACTTTACCTAAATCTACACTAGAATAAGTTATTCTTAACTATTTCTTATGTGTTAGAATATCCTAACAAAGATCTCTCCAAGGAGGTAAACAAAATAAGCAGAGAAAGGCAAAGAGAAACTCTAAGAATATTTCAGAATGATGAAATTCCAAGCACTTCCTATAAAAAACAGAAACAACTAGCAAGGCAAAGAGCTCCACAACATTTTACTAGATCCACTTTCTTTGAGAAGGAAGGTGAATGGTGTGAATATGGAGGAGACTTGGGGTATGTGACCCTAATAAAATATCCGTCCGAGTACAAATCACAGCCTATAGCACACAAGGAGAATATAACTCTCCAACAATTTTTACAGCTCAAAGAAGGAAGGAGACCCCACAACAATAATAGAAGAAATAGGCATAGATTATTCTTTCCTACATTTAATGGATCATTGTTAAGTCCCTATATTAATAGTGTAGTCCCTTATTATGTTATTTTAGCTCCCCTTATTGATATTTTTGTACCCCTGTAACCCCCATATTGTTATTATTGTGCCCTTTATTGTTAGGTCGGCTATGGTTACATTATGGCCCCACTAGGATTACATTGTGGCCCCATGGACTCCTATATATAGAAAGGAGGTTTTGTCATTTGTATCATCCAATAATTTTTCATTCATGTAATGTATTGGAGGTTTCCCCATCAAAGTGGCTTATTTCTAAGGCGTTGATATCTCTTTTCTTCTCTTTTTGGAGCTGGTTTCACAACATTTGGTATCAGAGCTTTGGATTCTAGGGTTTCGCTGCTCCAAACAGGTCATCGTGGAATTTTCACTATAATTTTTTTTCTACGAAGGTTCAGAAGCTGAAAATTTTAGACTGCGAAGCCGAAATCCCAAGGAACATCGTCACAAAATTTCAGACCTTGGTTCGTAATATTTTTAGAGATATGATCTTTGGAAGTTAGGGCTTTTTGCAGGCTCCTGAATTTAACCTAAATAGGTCATCATGGAATTTGCGCTATAAATATTTTTCTACAAGGTTTCCGAAGCTGAAATTTTTACAGAGCGAAGCTGAAATCCTGAAGAACCTCCTGTAAAAATTTCAGATCTTGGTTCGCAATATTTTTGGAGATATGATCTGTGGAAGTTAGGATTTTTTCAGGCTCCCTTTCATCTCAAAGAGGTGACTGTGAGAAAAACGTCATAAATCTCTCTGAGTGTCTGATTGAGATGTTGTAAAAAGTGGCTGCAAGTACATGAAATTTAGTTTCTTGTCTATAAATTTCAGAGCCGAAGGAGGAAACAGTGACATGTGGCAAGTCCTACAAGTTCGCTTTACTGAACCAGTCCATAATTAGGTCATTGAGGGAGATTGGACATAAATTTTTCTTGAAGAGTCCAAATCAGATCAAATCTGTGGCATTCGAAAGAGGATTTAGAGGGCTACCACAAATCCAAATTTCAGATATTGAAAATCCACAATCACAAAGATAATTCAGTTTCAATATCGAGCTCCTCAAAAGCAAGAAAAAGGTGTGTATTTGGTTTTTAAAATTGCATAACGTTTGTTTGAAAAAGCAGTTTGAAGTGATTCCAAGGGCATATTTTAGAATTTGCATCAGTATTGGGTTCTATAATGCCTTCAAAAAATAATTCCATACCCATTAAGCCCTCAAAAAGCTATATTATGATGCATGAAGAGGAAGAATTGCAGTATGAGATATCAAAATTACGGTACCAAGTGCAACAAGTTTCGATCTTACGAAGAGAAACCAAAGATGACATAGATGGTTTAAAAGCAGAAATGGAGGCGAATTTGGATGGTTTGAAGGATCAAATAATAGCTAATATGGATGATAAATTAGTGGAAGATCAAATAGAGCATCAACAACAAGTTCTCCAAATCTCAAAGGATAACCTAACTTTGGTGCAGAATCTAATGAAACAACAAGAAGATCAACATCACATCGAAAGAAGTTATGAAGCAGTCACAGAAACAAGAACTAGACAAGTACGATCAATTTAAGAGTATCTTAGCAAGTGAAAGAACTTTCCTGTAGAATATTCCACATGGGAGGATGAGAATTTTATACAGAAGCATCAAGAAATAATCAAGTGTTGAGGAAAACACTTGTTTGAAGGAGAGGGGCATGTTAAGTCCCTATATTAATAGTGTAGTCCCTTATTATGTTAGTATATCCCCCCTTATTGTTATTGTTGTACCCCTGTAACCCCCATATTTTTATTATTGTGCCCTTACAGTATTATTGTTAGGTCAGCTATGGTTACATTGTGGCCCCACTAGGATTACATTGTGGCCCCATGGACTCCTATATATAGAAAGGAGGTTTTTTCATTTGTATCATCCAAGAATTGTTCATTCATGTAATGTATTGGAGGTTTCCCCCTCGAAGTGGCTTATTTCTAAGGCGTTGATATCTCTTTCCTTCTATTTTTGGAGCTGGTTTCACAACAATCATCCACAAGCATAGTAAGGGCTTGGAGGAAGGAGTTAGATGCATTCTTTCAGCTATACTCAGTAGCAGAAAGAGAGTTTGTTGAGATTGTAGCACTGCACCTTGAGGGTGAAGCAAAGGATTGGTGGTTTAGTCATCTGAAACATGCAGGAGTGACTGCTTATGTAGATTTCACTTAGATATTGAAGAAGAAGTTTGGTATAAGAAAACTAGAGATAATTTCCATAGACACACTTCCCGTCATTGATGAGATAGTACATGAGGAGCCAAAGGAAGATGTTAGCATTATCACTCCGGAAGAGGATCCCCTACCACCACCACCAGCTGCAGAGGTAATTACATCAGGAGAAGGAGCACTTGCATCTTTGCAAGATGGTATTGAGATCTTGACATTGGGAGACCCATGCATGATTTAGGAGATGCATGAGGAGGAGGAGGAAGATACTAGCATTGGTACAATAGAAGAGGAGCATCCATCATCATTACCAACAATTGGATAGGCCATTACCAGTTGGAGGAAATCTTGTGGTTGAACAAGATGTTCCCGAGATTTATTTGATCCAAGGTTTGCAAACACTTCCATATATTATTTTAGTACCTCATATTGAGATTTGTGAGATCATACCATCAAATCCATGGCATAACCAAGGATTAGAGAACCATGCTGATTTGGAGTAGCAAACTATCACTGTGTAGAGGACTGTTGACTTGATCAAGGAGGAGATGTGTAGCTATCCCAGTTTATCATTGTTGAGCTACACCCAACACTTTGTGTTGAAGTGTGGATTTTCAGAGGATGGGATGAGCACAATCCTATTCAGTACAATGCTAGGCTATGAGTTTAGCATTGTGTATGGCCATGAGACAACAGCTGTATCACCATGTAGATCTACAACGCTGCCACTGAGAAGCAGTGATGAGATGAGGGCCCCATTGTTCTTGGAGCATTTCGAAGGCAGCTTCACTCATGAAGTACTGGAGGGAAAAATGATAAATGGTGGACATATTATGATGGAGAGAATCTTCCATTATCAAGATGGAGTTTTCTTGATGAGCATCTCATAAATCAGAGAGGAATTTTTACATACAACATGTATGGAACCATATGGGTTCTATTGGTCCATTAATGAGAGGATCTCATGGAGAGACCTCAAAGGAGGTGCAATTCAACATATCATGGAGTGCAAAGCTTATTAAATGGAGGAGAATGGTATTCTACCATGGGTGGATACCAATTTTGAGCATTTCATGATTCATCATCAACAGTGGGATGGATGGATGAGGAGGATGAGCAAGGGTTTGACAAACTACTTGCAGATCTATGATACAGGGCAGCAAGAAGCATGGTTGCGCTGATTGCCTTTGGGTGAGTATGATTACTACCCAACATCTAAAATTTGTATGATCATGCCATGTACATTACTAATGATATGCATTAGCAGGAGGCATGGTTGCGCTGGTTGTTGTTGAGATAGTTTGGCCATCGCATGACATATCCTATGTCCACGTATGTACTTTTGTTTGGGACATGACATAACTCTCACATGATGTGGTAGCAGGGAGCTTGTTTGTATTGGGATTATATGAAATTCCACATGTCAATCAATATGTTGTTTCTCTATGACTTGCATCATGATGATGTAAGGTGGTAACAATAATCCTTGTTGCTTTGGTTGCTTTTGGGATAGTATGGACTAAATTTCTCCCATACATTCAATGATGATGATAGAAGTTGGAAATAGGAAGCCTTACTGTGTTGGCTCTTTTTGGGATATTATGGTCATTATACTTGGTATGATGATGATGTGGTATGGCAGCAAGAGGCATTGTTGCGGTGGCTTCTATTGAGAGAGTATGGCTCTCTTACTTGGTTTAATGATGATTTGGCATGGCAGCAGAAGGCTTTGCTGTGGTGGTTTTTTTTGGGAGAGTATGTTTTGACATTGTACATGTTAATCCATACATCTCTACTTCTTATTTTGTACATTTTTGGGATGATGCTTGGATCCACCAAGGCCAACAGGGCCAAGGATGGTAGCATGGAGAGATACAATCTACTTCATGTAGCATGGGAGGGAGAGATAGTTGATCAGTTGAGACTTTCCACTTTGGGAAGAAACCACTTCATTTCATGTATCTCATGCATAAATGAGATCATTGGACAACATATGGTTGCCACTTGGAGATTCATTGATGAAGAGAGGCATCTAACTTTTCAGTTGGAGGCCATTCTAGACATTCTAGAGAGGAAGCTTTGGAGCTAGGCATGCATTACACATTGTAGCAGATGGGGAGGCCTTCCACATGAGGATGCCATTTGGAGGGAGATGGGTTTCTGTAGCATCCATTTTTTCAGTTTCTTGAGGACAAGCAACATTTTTGTGGGGATGACTGTAATATTCCAAATTTTCCCTCAGTTAATTGGAATATTAAATTTCTTAAATTTCTTAATTAATTAGGTAAATAAGAGGGTGGAGGGACCCATAAACCTCATTTATGAATAAAATCCACTTTTTATGTGTGTATGTGGATAATTTATAAGTAGATCAACATTATGGAGTAGTGGAGCAACTTCTTAATGAAGGAAGAGTGGAGATCATGGATCATTAATGAGAAGATCATGGAGATAATGGAAGAAGTCAAATGATATCATGGTGCAATAAAAGTAAGATCATAGAGAACTAATGATGAAATAGTGGAGGAAGTGGTGCATCTAATGCAAACATGATGGAGAGAGTGGGAAATGAATGCAGAGACGATGGAGAACATGGAGAGACAATGAAGTCTTCATCGAGGCTAGTGGCCACATGTGCAGCACAATTATGAGGTGGGCCAGGGCTATGGAAGGATCACGAAGCATAAAAGGGAGGTGAATGCAGCAGTAGAAGGCATGCTTTATATTTTTATTTGTGATCTATTTAGATCTGGATTTGTCATTTGACATTTCTATGCGTGCTTCAGCTGTTTAGCTAAGTCTACAATGTTGTTTAGCACACGGGTGTTTTCGAGCGGAAATCCCACCCTTACCCACGGGGGTCTTCGAGTGCCTACTCTAGGAAGGTAATTTTCAGCTTCCATACATCATCAGGAATTGGTGCCAAATTCAACCCCTCTCTATAGCACATTGAGTCTTAGGAATTACGCATTCTTGCTTGAGGGTTTGAGAGGAGGAGGTAGTTCTTGGCATATCAGTTAAGAAACCGGTGGAGGATTCATCCTTTCACCTTCAGATTCAAGATCAGTCTTCTAGGAGCTTCATATTGTTATTCGGCATTTAGACCAACATTCATATTGTCTCCATGCAGCAACAATTTCCCAAGGGATTGCGCAGTCCAGTCCAGTCTTGTAGATCTTAAGGAGGAAGGAAGTTTCTAGTATTTCAGTTGGAAATCCTGTGAGGGACCGTCTCCTCACTTTGGGCACATTATTTACATCATTGCTGAGCTTCATTGAAACATCTAGCATCAGGATATAGAGTCTCCATCCTTGACAACGCAATTTTTTTCCAGCAGTTGTGTAATTTCAACTGCAACTTGATTAGAGGAAGGAGGAGCTAGATCTTCATCTTCTAGTTTGAGGATCTAGAGAATGGATCAACCCTTAAATAATTGAGCTGATTGTATATCATTTCCGCCATATATTATTTATTTCATGCTTTAGATCTGCATAACCAACAATCGTATGTTGTAGGGCCTAAGAGGGTGATTTTCCAATATTGTCAGATCTGAAAATCCTTTCTGGGTTATCTTGGGTATTCATCATAGAGCCCAGATCTGAATTCTCAGCATCATCCAAGCTTCAGAACTACCAGATATACATTTTTAGTTTCAGCCAACAGTTGCAATCCTGACATTTGCAGCAGGGACAATGCAATATTACCTCCTACAGTCCAATAGTTACATAGTCCCTCTTGTGGGAGGACTTCAAGGTCATTCTAGCCTACTTCTTTGGCTTGAGTGTCTTGTATTTTGAGCACTTTTGTACTTGTTTGTAAACCTTCTAGTTTCCAGCGATTGTGTTTTTGTATTACTGCATTCTCCCCTTTTGGGATATTACATACTTGACAACTTCTTTGTTTTTCCAGTCAATGGTAGGTATAGATATTTATGATATAGATAACCTTTCATCTGCATCTTCCATAACGGGCAGTTTTTGCCGCTAAATTTCTCGACCCTAAACCTACCATCTTTTTCCATTTCTCCCACTCGAACCATGAACCCTTCTTTCCCGCTATTTTATCAGCGAAATAGACCTTCGGCTTTTTACCGCATCATTTCTCACCTTCACATGATTCATGATTGCTTTGATGGTTTTGGGCACCCATTCCTACAGACTTGGACAAATTCACTTAAAAACAGTGTAAAAATCCCCATATGCGACTATGCCCGTACTTTTCCGCGTGTATATGCGAGTTCAGCTAGACTTTTCCGCGTATGCCATTAAAAATGATTAAAAATATATATAATTATTCCCTATTTTCGGGCTGGGTTGATGGTTACTCAGGTAGTTCAACCACCCCAGCACGTGGCCAACTGTTTCCAACTGTTGAAACTACTTGGAGGGACTATAAAAAGCCCTCATGTGTATGGCCTAAGGGAGAGAGAGAATTTATTGATATTATACTCTGTTGGTATTCCCTATCCAAGTCCGATTCCCCGTGCCTCCTGCACTTTCCCAGTTCATTACAGGAAACCCTTGTTTCCTTGAGATGCTCATCTCCCTATATGTCATCTCGTATGCACCAGTTTGGAAGGAATCTTAGTGAGGCAAGGGCGGGACGGATCTGGACGACGGTCTGCTCGAAGATCGTGGAAGGATTCAGGTGATCTCTCCACTCGTTATTTCTGTACATGCTATTTATAATACATAAGTACCATCTTGTTCCCGAAATATACGTGTTAGTGTCTGCTTACATATATGAGAAAATTGTTATTTAAGCATTCATTATGATCTATTTAATGTTTTATATGGATTTCACTAACATTTAGAGTAGATATATGCTGTACAACCAGTTCTTCGTGCTTGTTTCTTCTTGTCTTTCAGGTTAAGAAGGAAGGACGGTTGCTGGGGGTTTGGACCCTGCGGGATCTGCTTCAACCGTAGGACCTACAGGTAACTTCCTCGATCTACTCTATTTAGTTTTTCTGAACATGCATGGTTGTGTGAGTCCTTCTTAAGTAGCATGCCCCTGCTCTGTGGAGGTTGTAACCCAACGAACCTCTAGGGTGATATTCCCCGAAACAGAACTGGCGATTCCGCTGGGGATCACATTCTTGTGATTCTCCTGTTGGGTGGTTTCAGCTGTTTGATAGATTTCCAATAGTTTTAACTTTCATTTACAGTCCAGTTTACTATTTCTCAGTCAGTCTGAAGTCATGGTTTCTTATCCAGGCTTGTCCTTTTTGTTTTTTTTCATTATTTACCTTTGTATATGCGCTTTTTTCTGCACACAGTCGCGTATACACACAAGTTTGTCTAAAGGTACCCGCGTATACGTGAGTTTCCTTTAGAACAGTCGCATATGGACGCTTGTTGCTAAACTGTGAAGTAGCGTATACCTAGGCAGATTTTGAATTTTTGGGTTTCTTGACTTTTTGGTCCTTTCTGGTTGTGGAGACCTGTTCCTACAGTGTCTCTGTACTTTCTGGATTGTGAAGGAAGTGGTTTCTTGTCTTTTCTCTCTTTCGTTTGATTGAAAACTGGTCTTTTTGGCAAAGTGTTGTTTCTGGTGCTGGCACTTCTGGTTTGAGTACCAAGATAGCTTTCTGAGCATTCTTGGCTGTTCTGCTTTATCAAAACAGAGAGCTTTTACTCGGTTACTCATTCCCATTTTTGTGTTGTGCTTCGCATTACGATTTTTGCTTGTTTGTTGATTGGTTTTCTCGAGTTCAGTAGGCTAGGTCTTGTTGCTACTTTTGAAGAGTTTTTCTTGCTTCTTCGAAGTTCTTGTTTGCGACGAGTTTGCACTATTTTTCTAAGCTGATTGTCTGAGTTTTCTTTTCTTCTTTTGCTCTTATTGATCTTGCTATGAGTTAGCCTTATAAGGTTTGGGAGCATTGTTGAAGTTTGTGCTTGAAATCCAGTCTTGTTTGGTTTGGATTTTAATAGTTGTGCTTGGTCTTTTCGAGCTCTTTCTTTATAAAACTAAAAAGCTCAAAAAACATTTGCTTTGCTTTTTGTTTTTGCATTTCAAAGGCTTAAAAAACATTTTCACTTGTTATTTTCTTTTGTTGTTGCATTTTCATTTTCGTTTGCCATAACTTTTGAAGCTTTTGTGAGGTTTCTTGCTTTTAGTTTTTGGCTTGATTTTGAGGAGGAGTTGTCATTTGATTTCTTCTTCTTGTTTTTAAGTGTTTTTGGTGTCCTTATTTTAAGAGTTCTTGATTTTGAGAGCTAGCTTTCTGGGCAACGAAAGAAGAGTTAAATCTGAAGGACTTTTTGGGAATTTCACTCTGCTTTAAGAGATTTGCATCTTAGGATTTGCATGCTTGTAGTGATTTGCATTAGGTGCATTTAATCATTTAGTCAATTTCATAGTTTTTGTGAGTGTGAGTTTGCTATTTGAAAAGAAAATACAATTTTTAGTCTCGTAGAACCTGTATAGAGATTGCTCTTCATCGAAAGACAAAGAACTGCATTTGCATGTAGTTAAGTTTTTATTAATTTCTTTTGCGTCAAAACACCATACGTTTCATCTCCATATCCTTGTGACTTAACATAACATCCCATTAAAATAAGCGATTTAATCTAAAATCAACTAGCAAGTTTTCTAAGTGTCATTCACCAACTAGCTAGGTTGTAGGGCCTTGGAATAGGTGAGTGGAGAGTTAACTCTCCAAGGCCACTCAAACAAACATAGAAGTTGATTAATTGAGCGAAATCCAACTCCGTGAGGTGGACTGGGAAAGCTCTCATCCGAGAGTCAAGCGCGAGGGGAAGTGAAGGTTGAGAAGAGGGATACCCCCCCTCCGATTAGCCGAATCTGACCTCAAGACCGTTCCGCCCAGCTTCTGATACGGATTGGTGTCCATAGTTGCCACTCCTAGGTTCCACACAGGTGACTGCGGGGGGGAATACCCGTGGTACCTGAGGCAGACGTCGCATCACTTTCAGCAGTACTTCTGGGGGGTGCCCTTGCGAAGCTTGGGTGCTTGAGCCTGCAAAGGCTGTCGTTAGGAGGTCGGCGTAACTGTTTCTGATACCTTCGCTAGTTGTTCTGGGCCCTAATCATCCCAGACTGCTTTCGGAAGGTCCTATACTTCACTTTCCTGTATTTTGGTGTCCGGTCCTCATCACCCGGAGCGGAAATACTTGGAGGCTGTTTGCTTGACTGTATCTCAGGGATTTTTATTTTAGTGAGTGCTCTTTGCTCCTAGCTTACCTAGCTTTTCACTTTTTGAGTCTAATATAAAATCTATAAAAGTGGCTGATCAAGCGCCTCGTCGATCGAGGAGAATCCGGGGGTTATCTCCCGAGAGTCCAGAGCCTTCTTCGAGAAGGCGTAGGAGTGATTTAGTAGGTGGGTACCACCCTGTGACGTCTGACGCAGTGGAGAGAGATCCTCCACAAGGGTCTGAAGGTTTCATAGCTGATTCTGGTGTCGGTTCCGAGAGGAGCGTTCCGCTCACCTCGCGAGTTTTGTTTCCTCAGGAAGAAGATTTTCAAATTGAAGAAGTACCTGAACCTCCTGTGTCAGGTCCATCTCCTCTTCCTCCTGATTATCCGTTCGTTGTTCAATACATCGGACCTGAGTCAGAGAGACCAGAAGATCCTCCGTATTATTCATACCTTTCGATGACCACGACTGGGAACGCGGCTTCTGCTGTGAGTGCTGCAGGCATTCAGACTCCTGCTTCTGTTGAAGGAGGGGGCACTATTGCTTTATCTTCGATTGCTTCTAGTGTTGTTGTGTTTGGCTCTGGTTTCACCCAAGCACATGCTTCTCATTCTGGTCCCTTCTGTTCAGGGATGCCCTCTAGTGGGAATCCCTCTTTTTCCTTTTCCGCTGCTGCAGCTGGATCTACACCCATGTCTTCTATGGCTAGTGGATCAACTTCTTTTCAGGGTTTCCCCTTTGGGACTAGACACATTCTTAGTTCCAATCCTTCTTTAGGGTCGTTTCCATTTACGTCCCAGACCCAGAGTTTCAACCCTTGGTCTGGGGGGCAAAGTTCGACTACTTTTATAGGGTGGAATCCTGTGTTTACTACAGCGGGGGCAGGGAATCAGTTTTATGCAGGTCATCAAGGGAACGCTTCTTTCCCTTCATCGAGTGCTTACCAGACCTTTTCTCCTCTTTCTAATTCCTGGAACCCCTATCAGGGGCTCTCCTCTTCATTCAATACTTCAGCGGGGGGAACTGGTCTGGGCTTTGGTAACTCTGCGTTGGGAGGAGGTTCTTCTCCTTTTTCTACGAGTCCTTTCTGGAAACCTGGTGCCTTATCAAATCTAGGCTATTCTTTTCAGAATGTTGGGAATCCATCCCATCAAGGATGGAATCCTCAGGCTCCGCCTCGCTTACCTTGTCTGGCGACGTTAAACTTGCCAGATTTGTTGAAGTTGACTAATGATCCGATTCGTTATAGTCTGGGGTGGCCTCCGGTCCCGACCAAACTTCCTTCAGATATTCCAAAATTTGAAGGTAAGAATGGGGAGGATCCGGCTGACCACATCACCACTTTCCACTTATGGTGTTCTTTGAACTCCCTGATCGATGATTCGATTAGGTTGAGATTATTTCAACGCACCCTAACTGGAAATGCTGCCAAATGGTATATCGAGCTCACTGGGGGTAGTTTTGCTACATTTGGAGAACTGGCTGTCACATTTCTAAACCATTTTCAGTTGCCTGTCAGATATGAGGCTGGGACGGAACTCCTGGCTAATTTTAAGCAGGATGAGGCAACTCACATTTCTGATCACATTCAGGAATGGAGGAGAAGGAAGAGGCTTATCAAAGCTCATATTCCAGGTGAGTTCCTTCTTGAGTGGTTTCTGAAATCACTGCAGTCAGACATTTCAAAGGATGTATCCCTATTTGGGGTATTTTCTGAGGAGCAGGCCATCTTTAGGGCCCAGCAGTTAGAACTGATCTATTCTCAGTCTGGGATGCTTTATAAGTATTTACCCAATGCTCCTCGCTCCAAATTGGATTTATCAAAACCCAAACCTGGTGCGCATGGTGACGGGCTTGTCGGATCGGTCAATAGTAGTGCAATGGTCACGTTTTCAACTGCAAAGAATACTTTGCTAATCATTTTCCGTCGTCGTGCTTGTTGACCATCGCCTTCCCGCTCTTGTCCATATATGATGTCCAAGCTTCGATCCCAATTGCCCAAAGAAATCGTTAACTGAAACCTAGAAGAAGGGATGAAATAACAAGAAGGGCAAGAACGGGAAGGGCAATGCAAATAAAACCAACGAGCGTGCTGGTGAGGGTCAAAAGGAGAAAAAGAAAGTGAAGTTTCCATGCAAGCTTTGTGTTGGAGACCATCTCACACACCTTTGCCCTAAAATTCAGGATGCTCAGCGCCTGTTATCCCAGCAGGGTTCTTCTAGTTCCCAGGCTGTGTTAACAAACTCTTTTCCCCAAGGGCAGCAATTAGTTGTTGGCGCGAACCAAAATCCTGGGGCTTCCTCTGGGGGCACCCAGGAAGGGGAAATTCCATCGAACATTTTTATGATGAGTGCTCACGCGGATATCGCTACGAGATCCCGTGATTATGGTGGAGAGGAATCTTCGAAAGCTAAGGAAGTTCCTGATGCTACCGAGCCGCTTCACATCACGAAGCCCACTGTTGAGTCTATGCCTCGGATGCCAAAAGCATCTTCTAAGCGGTCAACGATTAATCCGAATGCGAGGGCTGCCCAGAACTACTCGATTGTAGAAGATCTGGCGCAAAGTCCTTGTGCTATGTCAGCTTTAGAGGTACTCCAGTCTTGTCCAGCTCAGCGCAGTGCTTTGCTCACTGCCATTGGGGCTATTGATCCGAAAAATTCTCTTCTGATTACTTTTGATATGAATAATTTTAAGAAGAGACTTCCTCATCACATGGCTTTTCATATTAAATCGTCGTATCGGAAGTGTAATATCTTTCGAACGGTTGTTGATGAGGGTGCTTCTACATGCGTGATGTCTCTCGCATGCTGGAAGACACTTGGATCTCCCAAAGCTGTTCCATCTAGCACTGTTCTTACTGCGTTCGATGGTCATTCTCACAGACCCCATGGTATTGTCCCGGCTTTGCCCATCTGTGTTGGGGGAAAAACCGTCAATATAGAGGTTGAGGTAGTAGATGCATCCTTGGACTACAACCTTCTGTTGGGGAGGAACTGGATTTATGAGATGGATGCCATTGCATCCTCATTATTTCGGATTGTATGTTTCCCCCACGAAGGGAGGATCGTTACAGTGGATCAACTGGACTGTCCTCCTGTAGACCTGAATGCGCCTTCTGACTCATCTGTTCCGAAGTTGGATAATACTAAGGTGCCTGTTGAGAATTTAGGAGTTGGAATGTATTCTTCCTTGATGGGTACTTTCGATCTTCCTCCTCCTACAGTGCATATTAATGCTATTTCATCCTCCAAGGCTCCCCTTCGAAGAGAGTTCTTCCGAACTCATTATTTTTCGGACCCTTGGACCTTACCTTCCCCTACTGCCACATTAGCGGAAGGTCAAGAGGGTGGAATGGCATTTCTGATTTCTGCAGCTGAGATTGCATATTAGTCTATTGTTGACACTGCAGAATCCATCCCAGCTCCTCTTTCACCGGAAGAGTTGGATGGCGATGTGGCTCCGGCTTGGACGCTTAGTTCTTCTTCGGCCCAGGATTGCCTTGATACCACTCTTCCATCTGAAGAGGCCATCCTGGAAGCCATGACAGGTATAGGTAGACCGTAGGATGATTTGCATCATCGGTCTTACTTCCTACCTGATTTGAGCGAAGTTGAAACAAGTTTTCCGAGTCCTCCGTCTCCTGGTCCTGTTCACCCAGTCTTGAACCCTTTGGCACCAACACAGGTTTATGCTGAAGGGAACATGGCTGTGATTTCTCCTACTATCCCGGTGAACATTTCCAGGGATCCCAATATTATTGAGAATGTCTTCATTGGAGCTGAATGTTCCCGTGAAGAGGTTCAAATTTATACCGAGCTCTTCAAAGAGTATAGGGATGTATTTGCTTGGTCTTATGAGGAAATGCCTGGCATAGACCCATCTATTGTCCAGCATGAGATCAAGACGTATGAAAAAGCTAAGCCGGTCAGGCAAAAACTTCGTCCGGTCAATCCTAGGAAGGCAGCAGCTATCAAAGCTGAAGTTGAGAAGCTGCTTAAGGCGGGATTCATTTTCCCTGTTCCTCTGACTGAATGGGTTTCAAACCCCGTTCCCGTAGATAAAAAGCAAGGAACGATTCGAGTGTGCATTGATTTCAGAGACCTAAATAAGGCATGTCCTAAAGACAATTACCCCACACCATTCATCGATCAGATCATTGACGAGTGTGCCGGTAACGAGATTTTCTCCTTCATGGACGGTTTCTCCGGATATAATCAAATTACTATCCGTCCCGAAGATCAACATAAGACTGCATTTATTTGTCCCTGGGGTACGTTTGCATACAAGAAGATGCCTTTTGGTCTTAAAAATGCTGGGGCTACCTTTCAGCGGGCCATGTCTTACGCCTTCCACGACATCAAGAAGATTATCGAGGCATACTTAGATGATCTAGTTGCTCATTCTCAAAAGAGGATGGATCATCCTGGTCACCTCCGGAAAATATTTGAAAGATGTCGTTTTTATAAAATTCGATTGAATCCGAACAAGTGCGTTTTCACGGTTACATCCGGTCGGCTATTGGGATTCATTGTGTTCAGGGAAGGGAGGAAGCACACACAGAGAATCTCAAGGTTGAGGCTTTATTTTGGTTGCCTCCGCCTTCAATTGTGCTTATCAAAGTCTCCAAGGGAAGTCTAATTTTCTTCGGAGGTTTATCGTCAACTATGCTGAGATTACAAAGGGATATATGAGACTGTTGAAGAAAGGAGTTCCTTTTCTTTGGGACGACTAAGCTCAACGCTCATTCGATGCCTTGAAAAAGGCATTGACCTCTGCTCCTTTACTGAGTCCACCAGATTATAGCAGAGATTTTCTTTTGTATCTGGCTACAGCAGAATCTACCATCGGTATGGTTCTGGTTCAGGAGGATGATGCTCTTGCTGAGCATGTTATTTACTACCTTAGTCGAGGACTGGTAGGACCTGAACTGTGATACACTCCGATAGAAAAGTTAGCCTTAGCAGCAGTTCATGCTGTGCAGCGACTCCGGCATTACATTATTCTTCGCAAAACTTATGTCTTGGCAGCTGCCAATCCATTTCAGTTTGTCCTCAGCAGGCGAGTGATTGGGGGAAAATATAATAGATGGATTGTGATTTTATAGGAATTTGATCTTGAGTTCATGTCTGCCAAATCCAAGAAATCATTAGTTTTTGCGGAATTGATCTCCGAGTTGCCCTGTGGAGAGGAGATGATCTATGATGAGTCCTTTCTGGACGAACACTTGTTTCTTATCTCTCCACAGGATCCTTGGTACGGGGATATCATTGTGTATCTCCAGACTGCGAAGTTTCCCTCTACTTTTTCGAAAGATGAGCGTCGTAAGCTGCGTCACTTAGCCAAGAATTATCTGATTATTGGTGATGCTTTGTACCGTCGAGGGGTTGATTCAATCCTAAGACGCTGCTTAACTTTCGAAGAAGCCGAGGCTATGCTCAATGATTCTCACAGTGGAGCTTGTGGGGGTCATTTATCTGGGCTTGCTACAGCCCAAAAGATTTTGCGTGCTGGATACTTTTGGCCCTCGATTTTCAAAGATTGTATTGAATCGGTCAAAAAGTGTCATCCGTGTCAGGTCTATACTCGAAAAATGCGCGCTCATCCAGCTCCTCTTTTTCCAGTCGCTACTGTCGGTCCCTTTACAAAGTGGGGTATTGATTATACTACTTGTAACCCGCCTTCGGCTAAGGGTCACAAGTACATTATTGTAGTAGTAGACTACTTTACGAAGTGGGTCGAGGCTATGCCTACTTTTGGGAATGATGGTGAGACTGCAGCTCTTTTCCTTTTCAACCAGGTTATCGCTCGTTTTGGTATTCCTAGAGAGATTTTCACTGACCATGGCAGTCATTTTCAGAATAGTATGATGGCTGAGTTGGCTCTCAAATTGGGTTTCCGGCAGGAGCATTCATCTCCATATTATCCTCAGGCCAATGGGCAAGTGGAAGCTGTGAATAAATCCTTGAAGACAATTCTTCAGAGGACAATCGATAAACATAGATCCAACTGGCATATTATGCTATATCCTGCACTTTGGGCATACAGGACGTCAGTGAAAACTGCAACTGGCTTTACTCCGTTTCAGCTAGTGCACGGGGTGGAATCTGTATTTCCTATTGAATGCGAGATTCCTTCTCTTAAATTAGTTGTTGAACTTATTCCTGGCACTTCTAGTTTGGCAGAACGGCTTCTTCATCTAGAACATCTCGATGAGTAGCGTCGAGATGCCGCCACGATGAATGAAGCACATAAAAACCGAGTTAAAGTTCAGTACGATAAGGCGGTCAAGCCTAGGGTCTTTTCGGAAGGTGACCTTGTTTTGGTCTATGCCCAAGAAAAAGATGCCCTGGGGGCAGGAAAGTTTAAATCTATGTGGTATGGCCCCTATATCGTTAAAAAAGTCCTTAAGAAAGGAGCATATACCTTGGTTGATTTCGAAGGGAACGAGTTGCCGGAGCCCCGAAATGGGCTTTATTTGAAGAAGTATTATGCCTAGGCTTCGGCCTGGCATGTTGCTTTTGTATATAGTAGTTTTTGCTTTGTACATATCTAGTTGATTTTCGATCTTTGATGAGTTGGTGATGTTTTTGATCTGCATTGGTAGGTTGTGTTGGATGTCATGAGTCATTTTGGTTTCACCGATGGTGCTAGTAGACACACCCGGAACTTAGCTTCCGTGGCTTGGGTGCTTCATTATCCATCCGGTCAGCTGTTAGTATCAAGAGGGGTCTGCATTGGTCCTGCTTCCAATAATATAGCAGAATACACTGCAGTTGTTTATCTACTCTCGGAGGCAATATCCTTGGGTGTTGATTCGTTGGTAGTTTTCTTGGACTCCCAGCTGGTGGTGTCGCAGTTGAACAACACTTATCGGGTACGAGATCCATTTTTATTACGATTGTTCTTGAGGGTACGTTTGTTACAAAGGTATTTTCAATTTTTAACTTTCATTCATATTCCTCGAGCTGACAATTGGTTTGCTGACTCATTAACTAATCAAGCATTGGATTGGCATATTAATCATTCCATACAATAAAATTTGAAAATCAAAAACATCATACATTTGATACATTTATCACATCACATCAAATATCGCTGTATATATATCATCAGAGTGTTCAAAAACTTTACAAAATTTGGATCCATAATGTCGTACAAAACTTGGGCTTATGCCCCCATCATGTTCAGTCTCAAAAAAGAATATACAGTCATCTAATATATAATATCTGTCTACTCCTGAGGTCCCTGCCCAGAAGTCGTGTTCCTATAGAACGTAACTGCAGTGGCAACTCGGCGGAATAGTCTAACCCAGTCTCGGGGCACTCCTACCACCCGTCTCTGGATGGCTTCCGGTAGATCCTCCACAGCAGCCATAGGTATTTGGCGGGTTAGTCCCTCCAAATTCCTCTGCACGGCCTGGAGAGTCCTATCTGAATCCACAGTATCTTCTTTGCCCCTGCGGCGCTTGTGGCGCGGGAGATCCTCAGGTTGAACTGGTCCAACATCTGAAACATGATCATTTTTAATTGTCAGTCATTATGAATCCAATCAAAAACATGTTTTTTTTTCATTTTTTCATACATATTTGAAAAAAAAAAATCCAAAAAAATTATATAAGTCAAAATTTTTTGCAAACTTACCGACTGTGCCCCATGCTATGCCTGGTGGAAGAACTAGATCTGGATCTCCACGGAAGTCCATCCCGGCATAGGGATAGTCGTCCACTGCGATGATTTGTTCTCCCCACCAGCGGAAGAACTCATCATCCCATGTGGTCCGGGGTACCTCACTACCCCCCAATCTCTTCATCATGTCCGCCCAACGGGCAATTCTTGGGTCCCGCGGGCTACTGATGGTAGAGATGACTCTGGGTCTCAATGCTGGAATCTTCTCAAAGAAGAATGTTGTCAAAATTGTACCGTAGCCAAAGTGTTTGGTATTTACTTGGCGGATTGAGGTCAACTGTTGTTTCATGTTCAGTAATAGGGTTGTGCACCAATCGTACACATGAGTCAAACATTCTACTGCTATGCTCATTTGCGTCCTAGACGCCTGATGTAGAGAGGCGGATCCTGCCACTCTGCTGATGGTGAAAAGGAGGATTTTCATGTGCAAATCCCTCACATCTTTAATTGCAATCTGTGTTCCAACCTTTTTGGAACCCGGTACACAATACACGTGGACATAGTCTTCCACGGTTAACCCTCCCAGGGGCTTCCCGTGTAAGTCTACTGGTTCTCCCCTCCGGGAGAGTCCAGTAATGAAATATATGTCTTCCACTTCAATGCGTACTGGCATCTGATCAATAATGAAGCAATCCTGATCTGGTTCCTAGTAATTTACGAGCATTTCTAGCAACCGCACATTGCTTTTCATATTTGGCATCTTGAAGAATTTGAACAATCCGCAATTCCGAAGGATATTTTGCGCTGCGCGATCTTGCATGACCTCTTGGTCAATTGCGCTATGCTCACGTTCTCTCCATGAGATTGTCATCCTGTCAAATTTCATTAAATCATGCATTAGCCACGCTTTTTAAGTTTCGGACCTGCGCATACGCGACTTTTTCTTTGCACAGTCGCGTGTATACGCGACTTTCCTTTAATGAACCCGCGTATGCGCAAGTCCGCATTTTTTAGCAAGGGTTTTAAAGCTAAAATTCACTTAATTTTAATTTCCAAACGGACAAAATGATTTGCAAGGATGATTAAGGAGCCTACCTGAAATTTCGGTGCGTTTCGACGGTCGGTTGTTCCTGATTTGATGAAAGAAGTTTTTTGCTCCAGAGCACTTTTTTCCAAATCAGCAATGCAATAATGAACCAAATATGAGGTAATTTGTCTATTTATGGCTAAAAAGTTGAAAATTTTCGCAAAAATTCCTTATGCTTATTTTTTCGATCTATCTTAAGTTGCATAACCCGGATGCTTGGAAGTGCCCAGTTTGGTATGTTTTCAGGTACATTTTGATGATTTTGAGATTTTTCCTGGTTTTTGATCCATGATTACCGACTCGTCACGGCAGGTATATGATCTTCACTGGCATATAGGTTAGGGAAATCACTTTCCGTTGCATCTTGCATACTAGCCTCCATACTGATCACTTTCCATAGGGTCGATCCCATCAGGTCATGAGTATTACACCCATTTCACTCGCCGATTATTTAATCATGACTTAGTGGTAGAGCCTTCTTTTACATGGGCTTCCTAGTTAGTTCCTCGCTATCACTTGTTGCCCATGCTGCGTTTTATGTAGGCTCGGGAGTCCTCTTTAGTCCCGCCATGTCTTATGTGTTGAAGCTTCATTCTTCTTCTTCTTCACTATCATTTTTTCTGGCTATTACCCTAGAGGCTCCCTGGTGTCGTTAAGTTGTATTACTGCATTGCATATTGGCTACTTGTTTATCCCGGCCTTTAGCCGGCTTCATTTGGACTCGATGTTTAAGCCAACTTTTGACCTTGACTTTCTGTACAAGTTAACCATTGCATGCACTTAGCTATCACGACTTGACACCTTTGTACCTATGGATGGAACGTTCCTCTGAGTATCACTGACCAGTTTTCGCCACCTTGCATTGAGCATAGGATTGTTCCAATCCCCGGAACTAGTGCATCTGCTTTCTTGATACTCATTCTATCCATTGTACCATAGCATTCTTTTATTCTTTTTCAGGCTTATTATATGAAAAAGACAAAAAAATCAAATATAACAAAAAGAGCGGGAACGGGATGTATCTTCGTTATTTTGATGGCAGTACAGAGTCAGTTTGTCGCCCTTGAACAAAGCACATATACTTATATATATCTCCTTCATTTGGGATGGTTTTAGTTTTTGACCTAGGTTCAGCCTTTACTATGTTTCACTTGTCAGTTCTTTCCCGGTTGGTTATCTCTTCCAATCATATGGAGAGTTTGTTCTGCCTCCTGCAGACAGACTTATACAGTGTCACTTTTTACTGCCATGGTCATCATGAGTCGTGCTTTTGTTCAAGGGAAGTCTAACCAGAGTCGGCCATTCTGCGGTGTCTCTTGACTCATTATTCAGTCGGCCTTCCCGGTCTTGTCAGTATCATGTTCTATCACATCAGATGTTTTGGTCTTCTGCTCGTGCCGGTTTGAGAAGGTCCCCATTGACTTCTTGCTGGCGGGTTTGTCTCTTATCGACTACGACACATTGCTCTGAGAGCAAACCTAGAGCCGCACCCTGGGCCTATTTCCATCATTGATAGGTGACCTTGTGCTTAGCATTTGATCATCATCATGGGTCTTTGACTGAGTGGTTTCCCCTGTGTTCGACGTCAGCACACATTATCACACTTGGGATTCGTGCAGTACCTTGATTTCCATTTGACCCTATCGGTGGATTTCTCGCCTCTGTGTCAGTTTTCATTATTGGTTGGTTCAGAGGGTTTCTTCCGTGCGCTAGCTTCATCTTGTGCACGTCGGAAACGTACTTCGGTTTTGGTTCCATCACTCTCCTTCGTCCGATTCCTTCCAAATCTTGGCCTGCGGGTTACACTCGCGCTGGACTGATGTGTGATGCCTTAATGCCTTCCTTCCAGCAGATCTTTTCCCATCGACTCCGACTCATTGTCGGAATAAGGGTTCTAGAGTTTATGGTATCTTAGGTTTGTGTCATCGGGTATGTACTGGCGATTGGTCATGGGGGATTCATCATTGCTCGATTGGTAGATTCTTTCAAGTGTTCGGATTCAACTCATTCATTCGGTAACTTGTTAGATTGTATCAAGTACCTTTTGACAATTAATACATCTATATCATATATTGTCTCGCGTTGGTTAACGGTATACATCATTGACCGATAATCCAACGATTTCTCACATGGTCAACTTCAACTCATTTTTTCCCATTGTGTAGAATTGTGCCATAGTGATCGGTGAAGATCTCGGGTTGCATCAGCATTCTTCGGTTCACTTTTGACAGTCCATTCAGTTTCTGCCAGTGATGCCGTCCACCCTTATATGTTGCAGTTCAGTACAACAACATCTTATATGTTGGCTCCCGAGTTGCGTGATTGTACCGGTTTTTCCACCTCTTATGATTCGGTACTTGGAGATTCAGTTACTTATTTGATCAGACATCCAATTGCACCATCTTTGATCAACTTTCTATATGTGATACTTGGACATTGATTCAGACTTACACTTCTGGGCCATGCTCAGATGATTCATTATGTACTTTCAGTTCAGCTATACTTGTATACATATTGGATCTATTCAGTACTTTCTATATGATGTATTTTTGACTGAGCATGGGTATGCCCGCCTCAGCATGAGTTGACTCTCTATTTTCTTTCATTGGTTTTTGGTAGGCTGAAATCTGGTGAAGTCCTCTCTTGTCCTTGCGAAGTTCTTTCTATGTGCATAATACATTTCGGCCATCATGTACCCCTTCTGACCTCATATATTAGGGGGCATCCGTTATAGCATCATTTCTCACCTTCATATGATTCATGATTGCTTTTATGGCTTTGGGCACCCATTCCTACAGACTTGGAAAAAATTCACTAAAAAACAAGCAGTAAAATCCCCACACTATGCCCGTACTCTTTCCGCGTGTATACGCGCAGTCCAAATTGTGACTTTTCCGCGTATGCCATTAAAATGATTAAAAAATATATAATTATTCCTTATTTTCGGGCTGGGTTGATGGTTACTCAGGTAGTTCAACCACCCCAGCACGTGGCCAACTGTTTCCAACTATTGAAACTACTTGAAGGGAGTATAAAAACCCCTCATGTGTATGGCCTAAGGGAGAGAGAATTATTGATATTATACTCAGTTGGTATT
>JAXQQM020081745.1:0-18616 GCA_034641835.2 Pinus albicaulis | reverse complement strand
TCACAGGCTTACTGGGGAGCAATAATTAAGACTGATGGTTCATATATTGTGGATATATATTGAGGAAAAAATGGCATAATATATTGGGGGATATATGGGGGGTAAAGGGTTTTTATATTGGAAGGTATAAAAAATTAAGCTCAAAGTTAATGAAAATATGTAAAGGGGTATAAAAAATGTAAATGAAAAAATGAATACCTACAATATCTAATGGAAGTAGGGGTTTTTTAAATTGTGAAGGTGTATTTGGTTTGTATTGGTAGGGGGTTAAATAATTTGATTTTTAGGGGTATTTTCCAATATATAGTTGAATTAAGGATATTGTTTAATATTCCACGAATGCACATGATAGGTAATAGGTTCATTGAGGAAGACCCCGTGAGGAAACCATTCCCAAAAATTAGGTCAACAAAAGCAACTGGACTCATTATACCCCCAAGTGGTGTCATGGTGGTTTCATATATGGATCACTTTCCACTCAACCTGCAGAAGGGTTAAATTAAAAAATATTTATGACAAAAAACCCAATTTTCAATTTTTCAGTTGCTCCTAAGCTATCAATTACTGCACATGATACCATAGAATGCACCGATGAGCAGTGAGCACCGAACATTGGCACACTGCATACCGTGCGCCGAAGTACACACATCGTCTGGGCATCCAATTACCGTAACGCACCGGGCGTCAATACTTCTTTCACGATGCATCATAAAACACCACGCTCAAACTAGAAACGATCCGCTGCATTCTTCTCTAAGAGCACCTATGCACCAAGAATCGTACGCACCGGAATGGCGTTTAAATAAATTAAAAAAAAAAAAAAAAAAAAAAAAAAAAAAAAAAACAAACAAACAAACTCGGTGCTTTGCGACTATTACGCACCGGTGCTTTACCATTACGCCGCCCCGGTGCATCATCAAATTTTCGCGTCGAAACTGAAACATCCCAATGCGCGGTTAGGGAAATGCCCCGGCGCGTTATAAACAACGCGCCAAAATTGATACTGTCCGGTGCGGTTTTATTTAACCGCACCCGTGCGCTTATAAAACCCCGCACACCGAAACAAGGTTAATTAAAAAAAAATTTTACGGCCAAAAAACTTCATTATTCACTTTCTTCAGTGCTCCAGACCTCTCAAGCCCCGGTGCTATTTCCTTATTTTTGAGCCGCCCGGACATCGGTGCTTTCATTGCACCCATTGCACGCACTGCTGCTCTACATTGGCCACCAATCTCCAGCTTGCATTTTGAAAAACAATGGTCAAATTTTACAGCCAATATGCCTCCTCGACAGTGAAATGTACAGGTATTTTTCTAGTTTTTCTATAATTAAGCCTTTTAGTGGATTAGAAATTGAAATAAACTTAAAAATAACCATTAAAAAAGAAAAAAAAATTGTCGCGCGGTGCGCTCGAGCTGTTCAGCTCGCATCGGATAGCGGTGCTACCTGTAAAATTTATAGGCAGCACCGCTACCAGTGCTAACGGTAACCGTACCGTTTCCGGGGCAGTGCCGGAAGGCACCCTGAATAATTTTAAACTAAAAATAGAAAAATAAAAAAGGTGGTGCGCTCATTTATCCAGGCGCACCGTTGACCTTGCAATCACAGTGCGGTGCGTTGACTGCATTTTCCACCCCGGTTTATGTCAGCGCACCACATTTTTCATTCCGAGAGGGTCAACGGTGCGCGCAGGTAAAAGACCGCACCGTCAACCATGTCATTGTCATGAAGTCGATGTACTGACACGACTATATGCGCCGGGGTGTATATTTCAGTCAGTGCACCGCTATTCTGAATTATACACAGTCCACGGTGCTTGAAAAATAGACATTGACACCGAATCCGGTGTGGTTTGTTTCATTAGGGGCCCCGGGGACGATGCGCTGAAATATTAGGATGCACCGTCACCAGTGCGTGACTGTTTTTATGGAGCACCGACTTGTATGTTTGTTTTATTTTCAAAAAAATTATATATGTATATTGATAAATACATTTCCGTTTTAATAAAAAAATTTTATTTAATATGGCAATGATTTAGAGAGAACAGGAGCAACAACAACAACAACAAGTAGAAAAATATGACATGATTCGCCAATGGGAGGCGAGAGATAGGGAGAGAGATGGATGCCCTCGCCCTATTACTATAGATACCCAAGAGATCCTTAAGCAGGTAGGCCTCCTCAAGTTCTATGAGGAGGCTATTTCCAGCCTAAAGGCCCATAGTGTGCTTTTGAGACATCTTATCGGCAGGTGGAATGCCCACCGACAGGCTTTTCAGATTGGTCCTGACCAGTGGTACACACCCATTGAGGAGGAAATTTATTTTATTTCAGGACTATCGAGGAAAGGGGTGGATTTTCCCTGATTCCCAGACGTGCCACCTGGTTGTGTAGCAAGGAGTCAGTTAGTTTACTCCCAGAGATACATTGGAGCACATGTACTGTCTCCTTTAGAGTTTCAGGTACCTGGAGGTCAGTTACGTATAGGTGCTTTTGGTAGACAGGACGTGTAGTGCTTCTCTATTATCGCTTCGATCATTTCGCACAACACCAGTGATGAGCAATGCATTAGTTGCTCGCTTTTATATTACGTTGATTCTTTAGTACAACAGCGACGACTTGTCAGGTGGTCTGCCATTTTTTGTGACAGTTTTGTATGGCCTTAGATAGATGTCATGCTCATGCACAAGGGAGGGTCAGCTTCCCTTTTACTTCAGAGCTGTTTTGTTTATTTTTTGAGAGGTTTCCAGAGATGTGACCTAGTTTTGTTCGACAGCCTCGTAGGTCGATGTTCGAGGCCCAGATGTGCATGTGGGGGAAGATGATGCCCAAGAGGGGAGACACTATGTTTCTAGCGAGGATATCACATGATTCTCTGGACTTACTAGCCAGCATTGGCGGGCTAAATCCCTTAATTATGGTCCCATGTCCTTATGTTGGACTAGATTGGCGAGGGTGTCCCAACATCCTCTTCACTCCTGATGAGCCACCAAATGATAGAAGTAATATTACTGTTTTATTTATATTTATTCTAACATGTTCTTTAACTTGTTTTTATTAAATTTTGTAATGAAATTGTCTAATTACTGTTGTGTACTTGTATATATTTTGCAGACTTGGCTCTTTTGATGGCGATGAGATGCCAAATCCACCGCATGATCTAGGTGTCGATCCTGATGATTACGATCAGGAGATGGCTGATGCACCGGTGGAGGATGAGGTCGGTGGCGCAGCAGAGAGATGTGTTGATCCTCATGCACCTCATGGTGCACCAGTACCTCCTTTTGCTAGGCATAGTCGACTTGAGACCAGATACCAGATGGAGTTGGGCAGCCAAATCTGTGGATTGATTTCAGATGCGGGCATCAGGCCCGCTTATTACAGAGAGATACAGGGCGATGATAGATTGTTACGGATGTGGAGAAGCATGCTGCGTGACATGTACGGCCTGATGCGGCATGTCGTAGGAGCTACGACAACTATTACACGATTGAGGAGGATTGTCCATAGCTATAGGCGTAGTCGAGTTGTGACACGTGATGGACAGTCCACCAACAGTGACTTAGATGCATCTCATGATCGTTCACCTCGCGACACGCCTGATGATCAGCATGAGGCTCCACTACCAGCATCTAACACTAGTCATCATGGAGATGAGGCTGGACCATCGGCCACGTCCAGTCAGCAGCCTGCAACATCCATCATGAGTACTAGTCACAATCATCATGAGCAGGTTGGACCATCGACCACCGAGGCTGCAGTACTATTGACTGAGCAGGCTGCCTCCACTACTACTGTGCCTCATATTGATCATGTTGTACTACCACCAGCGGATGCATCTATCAGTACTAGTGATCATCATGATCATGAGCAGGCTAGTCGACCATCGACTATCGAGGCTGCACCCAACTTTACTGAGCAGGCCGCATCCACTTGTACTAGTGTTATTGATGTTGTTATACTACCACCAGTACCTGATCCATGACATTTATATTACAGTTGTATATTTTTAACATTATTAAGTTATATATATATATGGTCCATGTATTTTATGTTCATGTTGCAATTGTACTTAATTTTCATGTTGATGATCATCATGATGTGGCGCATATTGTTAGTCATGTTAGATATGTTCATTTAATGTTTAGCTTGCAGATAGATGTGTATATGTGATAGGCGCATGAGTTATTTGACATTATATTGAGATGTATATTTGATGTTTGTGTTGTGATAATGTTAATATATAATGCTAATTTGATGTTAATTGAATGTGTTTATTAGTCGAATATGATGTTTGTACGATGGTTATCATGATCGTGATGATGTTTATTAATTAATTTAATATTATTAAATGACCATGATATTTATTAAATATTTTGTCGTGAATGTAATTGTAATTTAGATTTTAATTCTATGTAAAATTGTAAATTTGTATTTGTACTTGTTCTAATTGTAATTTTAAATGTAGTTGTATGTAGAATATTTATTAATGTAAAATTTTAATTGTAATTGTAATATTTAATTTATTCTAAAATGATTGTAATTGTATATATGAAAATTTGTAAAATTGTAATTGTAAATCTAATTGTATGCAAATTTCACAAATTGTAATTGTATTTGTAATTGTAATTTTAATTGAATTGTATGTACAATATTTGTAAAATTGTAATTGTAATTGTAAATGTAATTCTATGTGAAATTGTAAATGTAATTGTATTTGTAACTGTAATTTTAATTGAATTCTCTCTAAAATATTTGTAAAATTGTAATTGTAATTGTAAATGTAATTATATGTAAAATTGTAAATGTAATTGTATGTAAAATTAAAATTCTAATTCTAATTCTAATCGTAATTCATGTATGTGAAATTAATGTAAAATTGTAATTTTAATTTTAATTAATGCAATTGTATGTAAAATTTTAATTTGTAAAATTTTAATTCTATTAATGTGAAAATTTTAATTGTATTAATGTGGAATGATTTTATTAAAAAATTTAAATTTGTAAATTTGCAAATAATTGTAAAATAACAAATCTAGAATAATACGAATTTTTGTAACATAAATTTTAGAAAATAATGAAAATATATTCATGTACTTGATAATTATCATTATTTGATTATGATCTTACATATATAAATTTTATAAAATAATGAAAATAAATTCATGTACTTTATAATTATCATTATTTTATTATGATCTTACATACAAAAAAAAAAAAAAAAAAAATTTGAAAAGTCTGGTGCTCTTATCATCCTAATAGGCCCCAGTGCATCGTATTAATACAACACACCGGTGCGTCACATTTCCGCGCACTGGAAACGAATAAACGCAAATAAAAAAAACACAACTCTATTTTGCTTAAGTTTAAAAAAAAAACGGAAATTTGAAAAATTAGCGGCAAAATATTTTCAAAAATCTAATTTGATAAATAATTCTTTAAATACTAAACAATTTTCATTATTTCACTATTTTTGCTAAAAAATTTCAGTCAAATTTTTGCAAGAGACAGACCTAGAGCAAGAGAGCACGAGGGCACTGTGGATGGAAAAATAAGTTCGAACATAAGTATTCAGACAATCAAAAACAAAAACTCTGGTGATTCAAGCCCTTTATCATAGAATTTCAAACCATTTTGTGATTAAATTTAATTCTTTTTTTTTTACTTTTTTCTGCAGTTTTTTATTTTTTCCTGTAATTTTATCCATTTTTACCCTGAACCCTTCATTTTTTTGTTTTTTCCCTTTCTTCTCCCTATTTCTGTGATTTCATAATTAGGGTTTTTCATTTTAGATTGACGTCCAACCCACGAGACGACTTGCATAGTCGGATCCCAATCCATTCAGCCATTGCATGAATTTTTAAAAAAATGGATTTTTCTTTATCGATGCGCCCTGTATACGCCACCGCACTGGTGCTCTATATTATTACAGCGCACCACGCAAGTTCTATGTCGTAAAAAATTGAAAACATTTTTTAAAATCCATGCACCAAATCTAAAATAGGGCACCAGTGCTCTCTTTAACTAGGAAAGCACCGTACAATGTATTACACCGTTTTTGCGGTGCGTTTATAATACCCCGCGCACCATTAGGTATATTACACTATTTTTTCAGTGTGTTTATAATACCAAACGCACCATACGGTGTATTATACTATTTTGCGCTGCGTTGTTAATATATCCACGCACCGACGGCGATGCAGATTTCATGAAAGGCGTACTGGTGTCTCGAGATTTATTTTCTACCTAAAAAGTTGAGAATTTATTTATAAATATATTAATGAATGATATGCTACAGGTTTCAGATTGATAAAGAAATGACTGACAAGATATCAAGTAACAAAAATATTTTTGACACATCAAGAAAAGCAAAAAAGGCAAGTTCTTTGTAAATTCCTTATAAAAATATTATTTTTGAACTATATGTAACTTTAACTAATATGTATTTTTTACTATGTATCATGCAGAGCCACAAAATGGTGAATCTCAATATGATTATTTCTGATCTACGACCAGAAGAGCGTAAAAATTTAATGGAAAATTTTCGAAAAGATGAATCAGGTGAATGAAACAATACTATCGATCCAATATGAGTTTCTTTTTTCAATTATAATTAATAATATACTTATAATTATTAGATAAAATGTGTCAAATAGTCTACTAATTCACATATGTTTAATTTTCTACAGGGACCAATAACTCAAAAAATGAATGTTGTTCTAAGAAAAGAAAAAAAATAGAACGTGCAAATGAAAATAAATTGCTCCTTGGCTCATCTGGAGTGGTGTTGGAATTGCATGTCTTTTGGACTTCCATGACTCTTTAGTTCATACATGACTCTTGGATTTCCACTTATTTGTCTTTACAATGATTATAACATTACATCATGATTTCCACATGTATGCAACCAAGTCACAACACAGAAGAAAAGATAGATCAAAGACTTAAACATTATCCTCTTCGAGGGGGAAACCTCCTTTACATTGCATAAATGAAAATTTCTTGGATGATACAAATGAAAGACCTCCTTGGTATATATAGGAGTTTAAGCAGTCATAAAATAATCAGATCCTACATAAAAATAATAATGTAAGGGCACAACAGTAAAAATAGTGGGCTTCTATGAGGCACAACAATAACAATATGGGGTCTACATGGGCACAAAATTAATAATAGGGGGCTACACTAACAATAACAATAAGCGGATACACTAATAATAACAATAACGAGGCTGCACTGGTATTATACGGACCTAACATCACTCTCTCCTTCAAAAAAGTGTTTTCCTCAGTGCTCGAGTAGTTTTGGACGCTTCTATATAAAATTTTAATCCTCCCATGTGGAATATTTAGTGGATAAGTTCTTCCACTTAATGAGATTCCCTGAAATTGATTGATTCCTTAGTTATCGAGTTATTGTCTTTGTGATTGCTTCAGGATCCAATATGATTTTTCCTTCTTCATCAAGTTCTAGCAATATTGTTTGAACTTGGAGCTTGTCACCAATAACCTTCTTTAAGCATGAAACATAGAAAATTGGTTGTACTCGGGAATATGTAGGCAGCTCCAATTTGTACGCCATAGTACCAAAATTTTTCAACAATTTGTAAGGACCATAATACTTAGGTGATAATTTTTTATCCTGCTTAGCTTGCTTGAGGTACATTTGTTTGTATGGTTGTAGTCTTAAAAATACACATTCGCCTACATCAAAACTTCTTTCACTGCGATGTTAATATGCATGTTGTTTCATTCGATCTTGCGCCAGAGTGAGGTTATCCTGTAAGAGTTGGAGAACTTGTTGTTGGTGCTTGATGTGATCTTTCGTTGCCTTAGCCTTAGAATTTTATCTTAAACATGATATGATGTATGGTGGATGATATCCATAAAGTTCCATAAATGGGGTCATTTTTGCTGTAGTATGGAAGGAAGTGTTATACCACCATTCAGCCAAAGGTAACCACTTGACCCATTATGTTTTTTTTATCAGATGGAAAACAACGAAGACATTTTTTCACTATCTCAGTTTTCCCATTATATTGAGGATGATAAGATGAGCTACAAGCTAATTGAGTACCAATAAAAGCAAAAAAATCCAATGAAAATGGGATCTATGTCACTTATAATAATATTTGGGTTTCCATGTAGATTTTGAATTGTTTCCATAAATGCATTAGCAACTTTACTGGATTTAAAATGATGAGATAATGGACAAAAGTGTGCATACTTGGTAAGTCTATCAACTACCACCATGATGACACTCTTTCCTTCAAACTTGGGTAAACATTTGATAAAATCCATACAAAATCGTCCCAACATTAACTTGGAATGGCTAAAGGTTGTAACAAACCCGGGGTCTTAATTGTCTCAACTTTATTTTGTTGTAAAACCAAACATTTTGTCACAAAATTTTGAATATCAAATTTAAGGCCATCCTAAAAAAAATTATTCTTGTCTGTGTGGTAAGTTTTTAAAAATCCTGAGTTCCCTCCTAAGGGGGGGGGGGTTGTTCAAATCCAAAAGAATATTTTGTTTGAGTTTGGAATTATTACAGAGATATAAGTGATCTTTGTACCAAATGAATTATTTTTCTAAATAAATGTATCAGATGTATTGGTATCTTGTTGAAACTTTTGAAATGAGTGTCCACACCTCTTCACCTTTCTACCATTCATCCCTTACTTTAGTTATCCAATCAGATTGGATAATAAAAATGGCATAGAGCAATGCTTCCACATGCTCATCCTTTGTTGAGAGTGCATTTGCCACAACATTTTGCTTCCCTTTTTTGTAGATGATTTCAAAATAAATATAACTCAACATCTTTGTGACCTATTTTTGTTGTTATTATGAAGATAATATTTGTTCCAAAAAGTAATTAATACTATCATGATATTTTTTTCCTTGAATTTCATCCCATTAGTTAAGCTCTCCATTTCTTTAGTACATCTAGTATTTCCAACATTTCCTTCTCATAAGTAGGTTTGTGTAAATACTTTCCCTTGATTCGGCGACTTTCAAAAGCAATGGGTCTTCCTTCTTGCATTAATTCAATGTCAATTCCATTTCTCGATGCAATTCCACAATAAAGGTTTTTGTGAAGTATGGCATAGCTAATACTGATGCTTGGCACATTGCCTCTTTGATATGTTCAAAGGTCTTAGTTTCTTCTAGATTCCAATAAACTGAATATTTCTTCAATAATGTTGTTAGAGGCACTGTTATTCTCACATAATTCTTAACAAACTTTTGATAATACATTATCAACCAAATAAATCCTCTAATATGCTTTAGGGTTGTGGGGGTTTTCCATTCCTTAATGGAATTAATTTTGTTCTGGTCTACCTTAACACCCTTGTGAGATACAATATGACCCAAATATTCCACCTCATTTACTCCAAAGAAATATTCAGAGCTTTTTGCATATAATTGTTTCTCCTCCAATAGTTTGATCACCCTATCAACATTTTGAACATGATCCTTCCAATATGTATTGTAGATTAGTATATCATCAAAAAATATTAACACAAATTTTATAAGTAAGGGTTTGAAAATGGAGTTCATCAAACCTTTAAATGTGGAAGGTGCATTAGTAAGGCCAAAAGGCAGACCAAAAATTCATAAAGACATTCATGAGTTTTGAATATTGTTTTTGAAATTTCTTTAGTCTTCATTCTAATTTGATGATATCCTGAACAAAGATCCAGCTTGGTGAAGTAAATTTCTCCATGTAATTCATCCAAAAATTCATTAATTAAAGGAATGGAAAATTTATCCTTAATACTGGGCTTGTTGATCTTCCTATAATTCAGACCCATACGCCATGATCCAACCTTCTTGTGCACCAATACTATTGGAGAAAAGAAAGAACTTTGATTAGGTTGAATTATACTAGCCTCTAGTATTTTTGCAACCATACGTTTAATTTCACTCTTTGGGCATAGGGATATTTGTAAGGCTTGATGTTTTGAGGAACACTTCCTATAATCAAGTGAATAGCATTATCATAATCATGAATAGGTGGGAGGCCTTTGGGAGTATCAAATACCTTGGAATGATTGTCCAAGGATTTTTGGAGATCTATAGAAATAGATTATTTCGATGTTTGAACTAAACTGAGCATAATTGTGCAATTGTGCCCAATTGTTCTTTCTTAAAAAACTTTGTCATTCCATTAGAGATGATTATCTTCCTTGGTTTCCCTACGATTCCCCTTAATTCAATTTCCTTTCCTTCCCAAAAAAAATTCAGGAAGAGCTCTTTAAAAACAAAAGTTACTGTCCCCAAAGATTATAACCCTTGGAATCCTAGTATAACATCAACACCACTGATTGGAATGGAAAGCATTGGATTATTCAATACATATTCCCCTGTGGTTAAATTGATAATATGGAACTTTCTATAGTAATTTATAGTTCCTCCATTTGTAACCATCACTTAAAACTCTACTGCTGGATATAGAAATAAATTCAATTCATTGGATATCTTACAATGAATAAAATTATGGGTACTACATAAATCAATCAACACTATTACTTTTTTCTTCTTGATATATCCTTCTATCTTGAGAGTTTGATGAGTGGTAATTCCCGCCAATGCATTACAAGATATGGTCGGATTCATTTTTTTTCTCTAGGTTTGGTTCCTAGTGTACATTCTCTTCTTTTTATGTTTCTTGTTCCTTTTATTCCTTCTCTTCACAATCTATGTAAAATAATTTATTCTCAACACACTTATGACCTTTAGTGTATTTGGTATCACAACTATAACAAATCCATTTTCCTCTTTTTCCTCCAATTGTTGTGGTGTCAACCTTGTAGGCTATGAAAGGCTAGGAGAAACAATACTTCCATATTTATAGTTTTGAGTGTTAGACTTCCTTATTTCCATAATTTTGGTTTCAAATTTTCTTGCCACCATGAATGCCTTCTATAGTGAATCAGGTTCCCAAAGGAGAACCTCATGTTGGATGTTATCCTTCAAAGTCCCTATGAAGACATCAATCCTATGTTCCTCTATAATATCAGTTACCTTGATATTCAATTTTTGGAATTACTCAATGTGCTCCATTATTGAACCCTTTTGTTTGAGATTTATCAATTGGCTAAAGAAGGTGCTTCTCTTTGTATCCTCATAATTTTCTATCATTTCCTCTGTAAAATTTGACCAAGTGACAAGTGGTTTGCGAGAAAAAATCCATTGGTACCATACAAATTGATTGGGATCTAAATATAAATATGTAATGTGTATCTTTTGTGTATGTTGCACATCATGTAGATCAAAATATTTCTCCGTCTATAGTATCCGTGTGATCCTTGCCATCAAAATTTCTCACATCGATATTTGGAATGTGGTCATTCTTCAATTTAATGTTAGAGTCTCTAAAATCATTATTAACATTCCTTTTTTTTCTCATTGTGAGTTTCATGGAATACATTTTCACCATTATAAAGATTTCTTGTAGAAGCTTTGTCAAACCTTCCTTCAAACCATCCATCTTAGCTTCCATGTTTTCTTTTAAACCATTCTTCAAATCATCCATATTAGCTTCCATGTTTTATTTTAATCCATCATTCAAACCTTCCATATCTACTTTCAAATCGTTCTTAAAACCATCCACTTTAGCTTCCATTTCATTTTTGGTTACTCTTTGCAAGAGTGAAATTTGTTGCACTTGGTCGCATAACTTTGATATGTTATGTTTCATTTCTTCCTCTTCCTCATGTTTCATAGTAGATTTTTTTGGTTTCTTACTGGGAGTATCCATTTTTTTGTTTCAAGGAATAATGGAACCAAATAATGATATCTATGGTTTACTATTCCCTTTGAATTACTTTAGACTAACTTTCAAAACAAAACTTATGAAATTTTAAAAAATACACACCTTTTTCTTCTTTCTTTTTGGATTTTTATATTGAAACTGTTGTATCTCTGAAAGTTTGGCCTCCCAAGGTCTTAAATTTGGTCCTATGGTAGCACTCTGAGTCTCTTTTCCAATTCAACAAATCATACCAATATTGGATTATTCAATATAAAGTTATTCCAAATCTCCCACAATGACCTGATTATGGACTGGTTGAGTAGAACGAACTTGTACGAGATGCCACATGTCACTTTTTCAACCTTTTTCCCTAAAAATGATACATGAAAAAATACCTTTTGTGTAATTTCAATCACTTTTTATGAAATTCAAATCCGCTCGAGGAGAAATTTATAATGATTTTCCTTAGATCACTTGTTTGCTATTGAATTTTGTAGCTTGCGAAAACCATAACTTCTTCAGACCATATCTCAGAAAATATGGCGAAAAAAAAATCTAAAATGTTTACATGAATTTAACCACTATTTAGGCTCCACGATGTAAAAATTTAAGCTTTTGAAGATTTGTAGAAAAAAAATTATAGCGAAAATTCCAAGATGTCCTATTTGAAGCAGCAAAACCATAGAATCCAAAGCTATTATACCAAATGTTATGCAACCAACTCACAAAACGAAATAAAAGGTAGATCAATGACTTAAAAATTATCCTCTTCGAGGGGGAAACCTTCTTTACATTACATAAATGAACAATTCTTGGATAATAAAAATGAAAAGACCTCGGTATATATAGGAGTTTAAGGGGTCACAATATTATCAGGACCTACATAACAATAATAATGTAAGGGCATAACAATAATAATAGTGGGATTCTATGGGGCAAAACAATAAAAATAGAGGGCTTCTATGGGTCACAACAATAAAAATATGGTGTCTACTCGATCACAATAATAATAATTGGGGTTACACTAACAATAACAATAAGGGGCTACACTAATAATAAAAATAATCGGGCTACACTAGTATTATAGGGACCTAACACCACATCATCATGTGATGAGAATGTGACATGTCACTATCTCTGATGACTAGGATTAATAATGACTGATGACATGGAATTTCTCCAGTGGTTACATGGTTTTCACTTATTTATTCATTCCTCATGCAACTTCACTTGTTAATTTCTTTACCCTCTAAAGTTTATTTGGTCTAATGGAGTCTTCACGGTGCTTTGATTATCAAGATTCAAGTGGGTTCTTTGTTCTCTCAATGCTTCTTTTTTTTGTTCTCTTCGCCCGATATTCCTCATGTGTGCTTTCCATGTTGTTCATGGAATACTTGTATCTACAATCGGTCATGACAAGCAAACATCATCCTGAGAATCTCCTATTCTACCATGTTTTATGCAGATATTTTTTTCGTCCCATTTCAGTGCGCTTAAAAGGGACAAGAGGAGCTTCTTGGTGCATGGGCACATTTTAAAGGTTGAAGTGTTAAAGGAAAAGGCTTCAAGGCTTCAACATGCGCTCATGTGCTCAAGAGAGGGAAGAATTCAAGGTAGGGTGCATGGTGAAATTCTAAAGGAATAAGGGGGAGGCTTAGAGCTTCCCAAGCGCATTGTGCGCTCAAGGTAGAGATGGAGGGCATAGAGCGCACTCCTGAAGGTTGAAGGATTAAGGCTTCAGGACTTCGAGGAGTTATCATGCGCTCAAGAGACCTAGGATGGCGCATGGTGCATTGGGGAAGGTTGAATGGTGGATATTAAGGCCTTCGGGGTGCGCTCATGTGCTCAAATAGGGCGCACTTCTTTGAGTCAAAGGATTGCGCTCAAAGGAAGACTTATTTTCTTGAAGGGCGTAGTTCGAAACAAGGAAAGGGAAAGGGATTAATAAGTGCACTTTGTGCTCTTAGAGGGAGAAAGGCACACTTCTAAACAATGAAGTATTCTCAATCAAGGCTTTAGAGTGCACTCATGCACTCTTGGCCTCAATGGGTTTGCTTTGAAACCAAATATTTGTCTAAGTCTGGAATATAGGGTGAGGGGTGAAAAAGATGAGTTTAGACATAAAACCATGTGTGACACATACCAAATCATCAAGAAAACTTAGAAGGTTGAAAAATGTTAATTATACATCAAAAAATCACTTTGTACACATTCCCCAAGTACAACGAGTGAATTGTGTGTGATAGTGACCCAAAAGTGTCTTTTTACTACAACAAAGATATTATGACCATGAAATGCAGCTAAAGATGTTCTAATCAATGTGATAACACTTGAGAACATTCAAGGACACTTGAAACACATATAATAACATGAAATGATATTTGATGATTAAGGAGACACTACATAGGATGGTAATAGTAAGCTCCAAAATTCGAAAGTAGTCAAATTTTTGGAAGGTGTTGTAGGAGTGACAACACTTGGCAACACACTAGGCAAAATTCAACTTTTATTTCTGGGAATCAATTTCGATTAAGGGTTACACCTTCAGGAAGTATTTATTTCCTTCATTTCCCCCTTTCAATCTATTTATATTCATATCATCTCATTTTCCACTACTTGGTTGAACACGCACAAAAAAGGCACCATATCACAATTGTTTCAATCCAAGAAAGGGTAATGTGTGCGACGATTATGATTTTTCATCTCTAGTGTTTCTCCGCTACTAGTAGGCTTGGAAATACCCTGGCAGAGCCACTTCAAGAGAAAAAACATTGCTTCGTTTCCAACGAGCCTGGACAGTACCTCGGTGAATTCACTTGCTTCACCTCCCTACAAAGGAATCATTTCTATTATTTTTCCCTTTATTTATTTATTTAATAGAACTATGCATTGGCACTTACAATTTTCAATGATCAGAAGAGGGATCTTGACTTATTGAGAGGAGGGGAGTTGTTTCCTTTGGAGAATTATCTTAAGACCTCCAATATTAGTTTTCTCGCTTTAAATTTTCCCCTAATCCATTTTCTAATAGATTGAACAAGCATTGACACACAATTATATTTGCACCAAGTTTAGTAGTTTAGATACTAGCATAGGCATGGATCTAATAGGTTACCTCAATGTTCTCATGTTGGACGAATCACATTTTTCATCTGGACTTAGCTCAACCTATGGAATTTTCCAAAACAAAGAAGGATAATAACAGAAATCCAAGCTTTGTGGTTGCCAAACCTCTCTTTTATTACACCACAAAGTCCTTTTGAGCCATGCACTTTTACACAGGGTCTTATTTATGTGAAATGACCAACATATCGACACGACAATACATGACTAACATAACACATGCACAACTGACATAAACGAAGAGGAAAGGAAACAAAACAAACTATATAGGGACAAAAACTTGTTGCTACTACTGAAAATAATGTTTCAAATCCTGATCATTTACGGGAAGGGGGTCAACCCTCCTGTCTAAGTATTTCAGCATGAAATTATTATGACCGGTATTTTCATTGATGGTAAATGGTCCAATCCACAAAGGTTGGAACTTTTTGTGTTTTCCCTTTTCTTTGTGAGGTTTATCCCACTTCAATACAAGGTGACCCACATCAAAGCTATTTCCCCCTGCGGACTTCTTATCAAACCAATGCTTTACATAGTTTTGATGCACAACAAATCGTCCCTTAGCTTTGAGCCTTTCTTTATTCGAGTTTGATTAAAGTGTCTATCTTTCTTTGAACCAAAATGAAAGTTATACCTTGTGACTCTTGGAAGAGTTGCAAGGTTGGAAGATATAGGTTCAGAGGAAAGAGAGCTTCTTTACCATAAACTATAAAGTACGGTGAGGTTTTAAAGGAAGGCTTAGGAGTTACACACTCGACCAAAAGTGCATTTTTCAAATATTTATGATAGTTCCTTTGTTCAGAGAACATGGTTTTCTTGATTATGCGGATAATATTTTTGTTTGTCGATTTAGCCAAACAATTTCCCTAAGGGTAATAATTAGATGCATGCTTTAATACAATCCCATTTTCTAATGTGAATTCATAAAGTTTTAATTACGAAAAGTAAGTCGCATTATCAAATACAAGTGGCATAGGAACGCCAAACATTTTTATAATGTTCTGTTGCAAGAAGCGGATGACCTCTAGGTCATTTACTTATCTCATAGGAACTGCTTGTGACCACCGAGTGAAATAATATGTTGTTGTTAGAATATAATAGTGTTTCTTTGACCAATGGGGAAAAATATCTACAATAAAATTTAATCCCTACAGTTGGAATGGTTCCTCAACTTCTAATAGTAGTAGTGGGGCGCCGTTTGTAGTGTCATCTGCATAATGGCCACCTGTCAGTCCATCGTGAAAATCTCTAAGTACCTTCTTTGTATCGTGTGGCTTAAGGAACCTTAGCAGCACACCATTATGGTTATTTCTTAAAAGCACTCCATGAAATAAATGGCAAGATAGAGATTTTAAATGGATTTCCCTTTTCTGTTTATTTGATAAGTGTGTGGTCAAGGTTTCATGCTATATAAATTTTCATAAATCAGAATACCATGGTGTAGTTGATGTGGACTGAGGAACATGTTCAATAATATACATTTCTAGCTTAAAGAGACCATAACCCTTTATGGTATGAACCAGTTTGAACTCCATACCATATTCTTGTAAATCGGTTATCCAATTAGCCCTCTTCTCACACAGTTCTTATTTCACGAGTAGTGTTCTCACCATTGGATGAGGTACAAATATGATCGTGTTAGCCCTCAACATATAGGCCCTCAATTACTTAATTTCCTTGTATACAGAATATGTGTGTTTTTTAATGGAAAGGTAATTCAATTATGGCCCTTGTAGACTAGCACTCATAAAAGAAATAGGCTGCTCATTTCCTTCAATATCCTTTTGAGTCAATACGGACGCAATCAATGAAATATTTTCCATAGTCTAGACTGCATAACGTGGGTGCATCGGCAATAGCCTTCTTAATATGAGAGAAAACTTCCTTTTCCGGTTTATCCCATTTCTATATTGAATCTTTCTTAACCATCTCATGTATAGGCTTCACTATATGGGCATAATCAGAGATGAATTTTCTTAATAAATTGATCTTTCCTAAGAAATATTGCATGGCCTTCTTATTCACTGGAAAAAGGATTTTTGTGATGGCTTTGACCATATCAGGATCAATTTTAATTCTTCTCTTTGCAATGATGTTCCCTAAGATAATCCCTTCTAACACACCAAAGTAACTTTTCTTGGGATTAATAGAAATCCCATACTTTCGACACTACTCAAATATTTGCTTTAGATGACGTGCATGATGGAAAACATTGTAAAAACATCCAAATAAATGAAAATGCTCTAAAAAATAAGACCATGAAATTCAATGTCTATTTCTCTTTGGAAAGTAGCACTGGCGTTAATAAGTCCAAATGGCATCCTTTTTAAAGAAAATGTCCCCCATTTGGTCCTCATGGTAGTCTTCAAACTATCAGGTTCTACTATTAGCACTTGATTATAACCAAAGAAACCATCTAGTAGTGAAAACATATCAAACCTAGATATTATCTGAAGGATCTATTCTATGGATGGCACTGGATAATTGTCTTTATCCGAAGCGCAGTTAAGATTACGAAAATCTACACATAATGATTATTTCACCAAAAAAAATCCTATTTTGGTCCGAATTAGAAACCCAAGTGGAATTTCTGACTTTAAATATGATCTGATCATCTAGCAACTTTCTCAATTCTTTTAGATAAGGGGTTCTAGTGTTGGATGAAATTTTTTGTATTTTTTGCTAGAAAGGTTTTTCCCCTTATTTTATAGGAATGATGTGTTGGAAGATATGAGTGTCATATGTATTTAGGTCTTCGTATGTACATGCAAATAAATCATGGTATTGCTTGAATAAACAGAAAAATTCTTGTCTTTCTTGTAAATAAATCCATGTATCGAGGATTACATACTCCATATCTTCTTATGTTCTGAGATTAACTTGTTCAGATGATAACTTTGAGCTTTGAGTCTTTGCATTGATTGGTCCTCTAAAATGGTTTTGCATGTCATATGAATTTTCCAGTGACACCACACCCTTAGGAATAGTGTTTCCTTTCATTGAATTTGATGTGTCATGCAAATCTTCATCCTGCTCATCCTCATCTATAGCAGCATATTTGGATACATCAACATTATCCATAAAGTGTAGTATATTTTGGTTTCCATTGAAAACATGTAAATTAGTGAAATTTTCTGACACAAATGGTTTATTTAGAATTTCAATAGAAAAATCATTTTTCAATGGCGACATCCCAACAGTTTCTTTTCCTAATGCGCCTTCTGCAGCATTTCTAATTCTAGGAACATAAAAATATTAAAATATTTAAAATGATTAATCAATCACCATACCTCCTGCTGGTAGTACTTAAGATTCGATTAAACACAGTGGATAATATCTCGTATGTGACGAGTGACCACTTCTGAATCACCAACTACCTTGAGAGTCTCTACCTTCATATCAATGGATTTCTTCAATCCAATATGATCGCTTCATATTCGAAAATAGTATTAGTACACTCGAACTTCAAATGACATGAAAGGATATGCTTCTTGTTGCGTGGGTCTATAAGTACACAACCAGCTCTAAGGTCGTCCTCCGCCCTTGAACGATCAAAATATAGAGTCTAAATATTATGTGCCACTAATATAATTCTTATACTACTACTACTACTATGTACATCTATATTACATTATTCATTTGCACCAGCCGGAGAATAAGAAAGCAGCTCCAACTATGTATCTGGTGCAATGGGTGATGGTTGTGCTTAATAACACCAGAGGTTAGTTTCAAGG
>JAXQQM020075087.1:0-12427 GCA_034641835.2 Pinus albicaulis | reverse complement strand
ATAGTAGGGCCTTGTTTCCATATACCAACTCAAAGGGAGTGAACCTAGTAATGGTATTCCAAGTGGTGTTGTAGGCCCAAGTGGCCTCAACATGCCTTTCTACCCAATCTTTCCTACTACTTCCAAATACCTATTGATGTTGCGGTCAACACCCTCCAAAATTTTACCTACACTTGAATTTTGGATCCTACTGAGAATTCTATGATATGTCGTTCTATGGTCCCTTCGTGGTCGATTGATATGTTAAGTCTTATTCTTGGTTTCTAACTCTCAAAATCACTTGCTCACACATGCTTAACCCTTGATGAATTCATAAGCATGCTTGTTTTATGCAATATTGAATAGGAATAACTCAATCAATCAGGATAATTCTTATGCAATGTTCAACCTATGTCGACAATCATTCATCACTTTCCATTGAAATTCTCCCTCACTTTGATTGCGATTTTACTTCTATTCTCGTGAGCTATCCCAACTGTCATTTTTGTGCATTTTTGGTTTCACAAGCATTGCTTTCATGTTCGTGACTATCAATTTTCCTTGCTTTCACTTAATGAGTTTATTTTTCATGTTATATTCATCGTGACATGTGTCGCTTTCAATTTCTATGCTTTTGTAAGTCGTTTTCACACTTTTTTACTGTCGCAAGTGTTTCTCTTATTTGTTTTCACTCGTATACTTGTCGAACCTTTACACATCACTAGAGGTATTTTTGGTGCACTATCTTGCATTATATGGTATTACATATCATAATAATATGTGCTAGAAACTTTCCAACAACTTAGCACACTTTCTTATCACAATCGAAACTTTTGTCGAAAATTGTGTTCTAAGTGTCGATTGTGGCATTTTAACTGTCACACTTAGAAATAAGTGTCACTTTTTTGTTGTTTCTAGGTGTGACTATTTTTCATGTATAAATTATGTAAACAATATGTATACCAATGGATTTAATTTGATCATGTGATATGCTAAAGCAAGATACTGAATCCTTCTACAAATTAATTACGGAAAATAAACATGATAGCACAATCACACCAAGTAAAAGAAAGAAGCAAATAAATCCACAACACATATATTTTTCCTGGGGAAATATTGCTCCTAAAACCCCTCTATCTCTATTGTATAATGAACCAAGGATTCATGAAACAATACAATGCACTATTCTCACAAGAGTTTGTTGCACTATCCTAACTGTCTCACACCGATCTGGGCAAAATTAGGCTAGTACTTAACCAATTATCATCCTTTTCTTAGCCTGCCTTGCTCACACAATTCATGTGGAATGAAATCCCTATTCTTTAGGAATTCCAGCCTTCCTTGTCTGCACAAACATCATGGGAAATCCTATGGTGTTTTAACTACATCTGGGAAGTTTTCTAAAAATACAACTGATAGTTAACTTCCCTTTAACCTCTTTCTCAACTGGGTCTTCATCAGAACTAACATGCATGGATCTATTAATAGTAAATCATCGTTCAATTGAAAAATCACTACATGTGAATTAAATCTGATTTAATTCACTTGACCTTTCACTAGTGCAACAATCAGTTAAAACTAGTTAAAATGATTTTAACTCACATAATTGAGTTAATTGATTTCTCATGCATTAAACTAATGCACTAACTGCAACTTGGAATCAAAAAATAATAAAATCACTCTGCATACCTCACAAACCACCCTCAACTCGAAATTCATGAGCTAACTGAGTCTATCACACTCAGTTACCTATTACAAGTGTTTATGAGATAAGATTACAATTTATTGTCCAATTTAATTAAGGGAAAAATAAATTAGACACATTTCCAATTTAGTTAATAAATTGGCTTTCACACTAATGTATCGCTAGGACCCATCACCGTGTGACCTATGGTCCCACACTAGTGTGTGTGTTGTCATGTTGTTTCTGGATGCCAATTTCACTGTTTCTTGTTGCAAATTTCAACACTCCCTCTCAACAAGAAAGGAAGCAATCTGTCCTAATCCGGTACCTTTGGAATGTTCTTGCATGTGCACATGCAACACTTCTCTAGTGTTGTTCACCCATGCAAATTTTGCATGCAACACTTATCTAGTGTTACTAGTACATGAAACTCTTACATGAAACTCTTCTCTAATGTTGTTTGCACATTCAACTCTTACATGCAACACTTCTGAAACTGAATAGCCTCCAAACAAATGAATTAGTATAATGCATATGTCATCGGAGTCTTTTGACTTTTGGTACCTACTGCACATGTCTACTAAACTCTCTGCATTGTTGACATCTGCATCCATACTCTTTGCACTGCTGCCAACTCTGATCTGTGCTCCAATATCCAACCCTTGTCACTCTGATTTTTGTCTTCCTAGCATCTGACTGTATCAATCTAATCGATCCTTCCTACTACTGATGTACTATGGGCTCCTCGTAGCCAGGTTCGATCCATGAGACACGCCATCTCAATGAACTCTAATCAATTTCTTCTTTGGATTAATTATGCACATCGCCCCACCTTACACCTGAAGGTATAGTTGCATGTAATCCCTCTGTCCTTCTGGCTCGAAATTTCCCCCTCCTATAGGTATCTGCTTGGGTGGACTCTTCCACTGGGTCTTCTCTTTTCTTCTCCAATTATGGCTGCTCCACAAACTTCTGAGACTGTTGTTGATGTTGCATGTTGAGAGATAATTTCTCCCTCTCAACCACCAAGTCATTAACCACTGCTTTTCTCCTCAAAGCATTGCATGCATCCTCAACCTCTAGATCATACAAGTTCTTGACTCTTACACCAATCTGCTTCACTTTTCCTATGGCTATGTGTTTAAGGAAAAGTTTTCCTTTTCTAAACATTACTTCATAACCACGTTCTTCCAATACCACTACAGAGACAAGATTATTTCTTAGGCCTGGAACATGCAAAACATCTGCTAGTCTGATATGGGAGCCATTCTCCCTCTAAGAAGTAATTGTACCTATGTCGGTAGCGCTATACCTCTCGTAATATCCAAACTCTATGCTCTGTTGGAGGTCCTTCTCCTCCAAGTCACTGAAGATATCTCTATTCCTTGTCATATGGAATGAGGCATTGTTGTCTAAATACCACATGCATCCCATTACAATGTTGGCGATGCATGCAATGAGAGTAAAACCAAGCTTGAACTATGAAGCCAATGCTTCACCTTCTGGCCCCTTCCTGATTTTCTTTTGTGGATAATTTGTAGCATAGTGCCTCTTGTCGCTCCTAGAGACACCTTGATTTGCGAAATACCAGTGCCTAGGACATATTATGATCAGAGGTTAAATATGAACAACTGTATAAATGCCTTTGACAAAAAATGGGTCAAGAGAATAATGGTTTCGGTGATTCAACAATGGAGAAGATCATTTGAGCATGATTCATGTGAATTCCCTATACTTGTGAGAGGGCTTAGGAAGCTGTGAGGCTTGATAGCTTTTAAATGGACCAAGTATAGAACAATGAGTAGAAAATTTTAAAATATGCAGAGGCGTTGAGAAAGAATGGAGAAGGAACCCGCAAGAGATAGGCTTGGGAGGATTAAGAATCTATCCCTTATGAACTCATAGGAAACGAATATGAATGAGATATGGATAAAAATAGAGGCTCGTGGAGTGCAAATTAAGGTAGTGCAAAAAGCTCAATACATGAGCGTTAACAACTGAGTGTTAGATAGACACGAATTCATGAATAAAATTGCAGACCACCGGAAACTACATTACACAAAACCTTCAAAGCAACATAGCATGAAAGATGATTAAACATAAAAAGGAGATTACTAATAACACAAGGAAATAGATACATACTACTCATTTCTCCATCTGGAATCCAAATAAAAACTCTATATCATATTAAGTTTAAACAACTCTCCCAAATATGTGTCTTAGAGCATAGGGAGCACAATCATACAAAACTAGAACAGATTTCTACAAAATTCCAGAACCCTTCTTTCATCTTAGAACTCACTACATATAGAGTTCTCCTTGAGGGTTTACGATAAAATATTCTATCATGATCAACCCCCACAGGTGAAACCAAAAATATCCTAACAAACTATCAGAGCATGCATCAAGCAATCACTCCTCCAAGAGAAAAATCAATACAGAACTGGTAAAATCGAGATTTTACCAGCAAAACATCACTATCTAATCAATAAAAAGAAACAAAACAGTTGGCTAGGGAGGCCAAATTCCATAATATTCAAAGGAGTGGCGAGAAATGGCTGAGAACAAGTGAGTCATCTGGCCTTCATCATATGATTCCACCTGTTGTTTGAAGACCTCCACTCTCTAATTCTCATGATTTCCACTTCCTGTTGTGGAATAACCAGTTGTGTTGTGCATGCTGAACTCTTTAGCAGAGGTTAAAAATTAAACTCTGCAAAGTGTGAAGTATGGGGAGGTAGGTGGCGTCGCACTCACAGAGGTGGGACCGCGCCCGCAGATCGCATGTCGCAAGCTTTAGCTCGGAGCAGCGGGTGGTAAGTGTTAAAAGTTTCAGGGAGTGATGTGTGATGGCGAGGAATGTGATGTGGCAGATGGATGTGGGGTCCCACCTGCAAATCACTGATTGCAAATTTTTCATGGAAGAAGCAAAGGGTAAAGGATATATTCTGCGAAGTGAAAAATGCGGTGAATAGAGAGGTTAGCGGTATGCAAAGGTAATTGAGTGCCAATGATGGTTTTGAATAGTGAGGAGTGGATTTTTTACGATAAGAATGAATCTTGCGATCTTGTGTGGGGGGGAGGTAAGAAAGGGGTAATTGTGCAGTCTAAAGTGGGGGGGAAGAGTTGTGAATAAAGAAATGTAGCACGAGACCTTATAGATGAAAAAATGAAGGGTAAATGAGGGTAAATGAGAGGTAAAGAGGATATTGAGATGAATAAGGGTGGAAATGAAGTTTGCTCACCATTGAACTTTATTAGCTACCCTTTCCCATTTCTATTGAATTAAAATGAAAAAAATATTCATTTGAATCTCTTTGACAGTTAGGATTTATCTTCCTTTCTCCTTCTCCACTTTGTGTGTAGTCACAAGCCAACATTGGCTCCATATGGGGACAACTTTTCGTTCTAAGTGTGTTGAGAACCTGCAGACCTAAATGCCTATGCCTTATTGGGCTCATGGAGTCACAAATGCATATTTTAATCCTTAAGTGAAACTACAAATGAGTTGTGCACTGCCAACTATATACAATAGAAATCATTTTCGCACCTTGAAAATTTTGAATGTTGAAATATGAACTATGCTGAAACTGGAAACTGAAACACACTTGAACTGAAAACTGAAAATAAATATGAAACTAAACTGGAAATATGCTCATAGTGATGAGCTTATTGGCACTCCTACTTACACCTAGTCTGATAAAAAATTATCCCATCAAATAATAATCAGACTTCCAATATAACTAGTTAAGAAAATGAGTGCTTAACTGAAATTGGCATCCCATTCTTATAGGTAGAGAAATGGTTTTAAAATGTGGCAACTTATCTCTTCCAATACATGGCTTCATTGATGAACCTGGAAAATTATTCCTTCACTGATGGCTGCAATATACTAACCAAAGGATCATGGTAAACATGCAATATGAGTTTTTCTGAAGGATTTGTAACCAGAAAACAAACCTCATTCCAAACTGCTGCTTTGCTTCCGCGTTCCCACTGATTTTCTTCAAATAGCAAGGATGACTCTTGCTTCTTCTCCTTTTCCATTATAATTAACTATTTTGTGTGTTCTTCATAATTTCCTTTGTCATACGGAGGCTTGCAGGGGAGCTGCAAACTCTCATTCATCTCGGGTAAAGGATATTGACTAATAACAATATGTTGTGTTTCCTCCTTAACATCCCATGAAGAACTTAATGATGAAGAACCTTAATAATCTTCTTCAAGGTCTACACACTCAAAAAGAATATTTGAGTGTTCTTCAATCAACAAACCTGGTTCGTCCTCTTTTGGAAAGAATTCTTGGCTTTCATAGGGCACACTTTATTGGTGTTCAAACTCTAAATAAAACACTACTGGCTGAAGGTGCTCGTGCGGATCTAGAAAATTAAACCCTGTTGCCAGATCCCCAGACTCTTGTTGATTTTTAGTGTTTTCCCCTGGGAAACAATCCAACTCTTCCCCTTCTTCATGGAGGGTAAGCTCGCATCCCTCTTCTTCATCACATGCTAGAAACTGGTTTTCTATATTCAGTCCAAAAACCACCCTGGGTTGTTCCTCTTGGAGATTGAAGGGTGTGGGCCCTTTTTTGGTAATGGATTCTTCGAACTACTCTTTGGGAGGGTCGGGAGGTTTCAAGGGTATAGATGAGGGCTTCTTATCTGTTAGGTCCCTATATCACTAGTATAGTCCCTTATTATTGTTAGTGTAACCCCCTTATTGTTATTATTGAACCCTTTTAACCCCCATTTTGTTATTATTGTGCCCTTAAATTAGTATTGTTAGGTCGGCTAGGATTACATTGTGGCCCACTAGGACTACATTATGGCCCCATGGACTCCTATATATAGAAAGGAGGTTTTGTTCATTTGTATCATCCAAGAATTGTGAATTTATGTAATGTATTGGAGGTTTCCCCCTCGAAGTGGCTTATTTCTAAGGCGTTCATATCTCTTTTCTTCTATTTTTGAAGCTGGTTACACAACATTTGGTATCAGAGCTTTGGATTCTAGGGTTTCGCTGCTCCAAACAGGTCATCGTGGCATTTTCGCTATAACTTTTTTTATACAAAGCTTCAGAAGCTGAAATTTTTAGGGTGCGAAGCTGAAATCTTGAGGAAGTTTTTCTAAAAATTTCAGAGCTTGGTTCGCAATATTTTCGGAGATATGATCTGTGGAAGTTAGGTTTTGTTTCAAGCTCCTAAACAGGTCATCGTGGCATTTTCACTATAAAACATTTTCTACGAAGGTTCAGAATCTTAAATTCATATGGTACGAAGCTAAAATCCTGAGGAAATGCTTCAAACAATTTCAGATCTTGGTTCACAATATTTGTGGAGATATGATCTGTGGAAGGTAGTGCTTTTTCAGGCTCTTGAATTTCATCTCAAAGAGGTGATCGTGGGAAAAGTTCAATAACTCTCTCTCTGGGCATCGGATTGGAGTGCCGTAAAAAATTTTCACAAGTACACAGACTTTAGTTTTTTTGCTATCAATTTCAGAGACAAAGGACGAAACAGTGACACGTGGCTAGTCGTACAAGTTCGCTCTACTGAACCAGTCCATAATTAGGTCATTGTGGGAGATTGGACACAACTTTGTCTTGGAGAATCCAAATCAGGTCAGACCTGTGGCATTCAAAAGAGAATTCAGAGGGCTACTTCAATGCTGAATTTTAGATATTGAAGAGTTGCAATCACAGATATAATACAATTTCAATATCGAGCTCCTCAAAGCAAGTAAAAGGTGTATATTGTTTTTTTCTGAATTGCATAAGTCTTGTTTGAAGAATCAAGTTGAATTGATTGCAAGGGCCTATTGTAGAATAGATATCAATATTGGAGTCTAAAATGGCCCCTAAAAATAATTCAACGCCCATTAAGCCTTTAGAAGGCTCTACTATGACTCATGAAGACGAAGAATGGCAACATGACATATCAAAATTACAAGAGCAAGTGCAACAAATTTCTCTCTCGCAAAGAACAACAAAAAATGAAATGGAAGTTTTGAAGAAGGGCTTGGAAACTAAGATGGATGGTTTGAACAAAGGCGTGGAAGCTAAGATTAATGGTTTGGAAGCTAAGATGGATGGCATGGAAGTGGGCATGGAAGCTAACATGGATGACATGGAAGCTAAGATTGATGAAAAAATGAAAGACAACATGGAAAACATGAAGAAAGATCTAAAAGTAGACATCGAAAGTTTGGGAAAGTTGATACAAGAAATGTTTCCTAATGGTGAAAAGATAGTAGAGGAAACTCATGATGAGAACAAAATAAATGTTAATTGTGATTTCATAAACTCTAATGTTGGCGGCAAGAACCACCATATTCCAAAAATGGATATGAGGAAGTTTGATGGAAAGGATCCTGTAACATGGATACTACAGATGGAGCAATATTTTGATCTCCATAACGTGCAAAACACACAAAAGTTACGCATTGCAACTTTACATTTAGAACAAAATACATTTGTATGGTATCAATGGCTTTGCTCCCGTAAAAAAATTGTCACTTGGTCAATTTTTACGGAGGAAATGATAGCACATTATGAGGATACAAAGAGCAACACCTTCTTTACCCAATTGATAAATCTCAAACAAAAGGGTTTAGTGGGGAAACACATTGAGGACTTCCAAAAATTGAATATAAGGGTAACTGATATTCCAGAGGACCACAGGATCGATCTCTTCATAGGCACTTTAAAGGATAACATCCAACATGAAGTTCGTGTTTTGGAACCAAATTCATTGGAGAAGGCATTCAGGTTGACAAAAAAAATTGAATGTAAAATAATGGCGACAAGGAAGCCTACCACTCAATTCTATAAAGAAGGAAGTGTTGCTACGTCTATATTTCCACAACCTACAAGGTTGACACCACAACAATTGGAAGAAAAAAGAGCAAAAGGGCTTTGCTACAGTTGTGATAGCAAATACACTAAAGGTCATAGGTGTGCTGAGAAGAAATTATTTTACATAGATTGTGAAGAGGAAGAAGAAAATGAACAAGAAGAGGATATACACCAGGAACCAACCCTATAAGAGGAAGAAATGAATCCGACCATATCGTGTAATGCACTGGCAGGAATTACCACTCCTCAAACTCTCAAGATAGAAGGACATATAAAGAAGAAAAGGGTAATAGTGTTGATTGATTCAGGTAGCACCCATAATTTTATTCATTATAAGGTAGCCAAGGAATTAATTGTTTCCTATACCCAGCACCAGAATGTCAAGTGATGGTTGCAAATGGAGGAACTATAAATTGCTCTGGAAAATGCCATAATATCAAGCTAACCATGGGGGAATATGTATTGACTAGTCCAATGTTTTCCATTCCTATCGTAGGTGCTGATGTTGTACTAGGAGTACAATGGTTACAATCTTTGGGGACGGTAGCTTTTAATTTTCAAGAACTTTTCTTGAAATTTTTTTCAGAAGGAAAGGAAGTCGAATTACGGGGTATTGCGGGGAAGCCAGGAAGGATAATAAGCTCTAATGTCACGACAAAGCTTCTAAAGAAAGAACAGCGAGGCGTAATTGCACAATTATGCTCACTAGAAGTTCCAACATCAAAATCATCTATTTCTGCAGATCTCCAACAAGTCTTGGACAATCATTCCAAGGTGTTTGAAACTCCCAAAGGACTCCACCTATTCGTGATCATGATCACGCTATTCATTTGATTCCAGGAAGTGTTCCTCCAAACATCAGGCCTTATAGATATCCTTACTTCCAAAAAAGCGAAATTGAACGTATGATTGCAGAAATGTTAGAGGCGGGTATAATTCAACCTAGTCAAAGTTCTTTCTCTGCTCCTGTAGTATTGGTACACAAGAAGGATGGATCATGGCGAATGTGTCCAGATTATAGGGAGCTCAATAAGCTCACCATTAAGGATAAATTTCCCATTCCTTTGATTGATGAATTATTGGATGAATTACATGGAGCAATTTATTTTACCAAGTTGGATCTTCGTTCAGGATATCATCAAATTAGAATGAAGACTGAAGATATTCCAAAAACAGCATTTCAAACTCATGAGGGTCATTATGAATTTCTGATCATGCCTTTTGGTCTTACCAATGCACCTTCTACATTTCAAGGGTTGATGAATTCCATTTTCAAACCCTTCCTTAGAAAATTTGTGCTAGTATTTTTTGATGATATACTAATCTACAGCAGGTCTTGGAAGGATCATGTTGAACATGTTGACGGGGTGCTCAAACTATTGCAGGAGAAACAATTATATGCAAAAAATTCCAAATGTTTCTTTGGAGTACAAGAGGTGGAATATCTGGGTCATATTGTATCTCACAAGGGTGTTAAAGTAGACCCTAACAAAATTAAAGCCATTAAGGAATGGAAAGTCCCCACAACCATAAATAAGTTGCGAGGATTTCTCGGGTTAACGGGGTATTATCGCAAGTTTGTTAAGAATTATGGGAGAATAGCAGCACCTCTAACAACATTATTGAAGAAAGATGCATTTTCATGGACTCCTGAAGCAACTAAGGCCTTTGAACATCTTAAAGAGGCAATGTGCCTAGCACCGGTCTTAGCTACGCCAGACTTCACAAAAACCTTTTTTGTGGAATGTGATGCCTCAGGAAATGGAATTGGTGCAGTTTTAATGTAGGAAGGAAGACCCATTGCTTTTGAAAGTCGTCCAATCAAAGGAAAGTATTTACAGAAACCTATTTATGAGAAGGAAATGTTAACAATACTACATGCACTAAAGAAATGGCGAACTTACCTAATGGGAAGACACTTCAAGGTAAAAACTGATCATGATAGTCTTAAACACTTTTTGGAACAAAGACTATCTTCAGAAGAGCAACAAAAATGAGTCACAAAGATGTTGGGTTATGACTTTGAAATAATCTACAAAAAAGGAAAGCTTAATGTTGTTGCAGATGCACTCTCAAGAAAGAATGAAGAGGTGGAAGCATTGCTTTGTGCCATTTCTATTATCCAACCAGATTGGATAACTGAAGCAAGAGATGAATGGAAGAAGGACAAAGATGTATGGATACTCATTCAAAATTTGCGGCAAGATCCTAGTACATCTGATACATTTAGTTGGAAAAATGATTCCTTATGGTACAAAGATCGCTTATATCTTTGTAAGAATTCCCAACTAAAACAAAAGATTCTTCTGGAATTGCACACTTCTCCTTTAGGAGGACACTCAGGATTTTTAAAAACTTACCACAGGGTGAAGAAAGAATTTTTTTGGGATGGCCTTAAATCTGATATTCCAAAGTTTGTGGCGGAATGTTTGGTTTGCCAACAGAATAAAGTGGAAACAATTAAGACCCCAGGACTTCTACAACCTTTATCCATTCCAGGTCAACGTTGGGAGGAGATTTCAATGGATTTTATCACGGGTTTACCTAAGTCCGAAGGAAAGAGTGTCATCATGGTGGTAGTTGATAGACTTACCAAGTATGCACACTTTTGTGCATTATCTCATCCATTTAAAGCAAGTACAGTTGCTACTACATTTATGGATGGAATTCAAAAACTACATGGAAGCCCAAGGGTTATTGTGAGTGACAGAGATCCCATTTTTACTGGAAATTTTTGGACGGAGTTATTTTCTTGTTTGGGTACTCAATTAGCTCATAGCTCATCTTATCATCCTCAATCTGATGGTCAAACTGAGATCATAAATAAATGTTTGGAAGGATATCTTCGTTGTTTTGTATCTGATAAACAAACACAATGGGTCAAGTGGTTACCTCTCGCTGAATGGTGGTATAACACTTCCTTCCATCCTGCAGCAAAAATGACCCCATTTATGGCACTTTATGGATATCATCCACCATCCATCACATCATATTTAAGAGAAAATTAGAAGGTTCAAGCAGTGGAAGATCACATCGAGCATCAGCAAGAAGTTCTCCAACTCTTAAAGGATAACCTGAATTTGGCACAAAATCGAATGAAACAACAGGCAGATCAACATCGCAGTGAGAGAAGTTTGATGTAGGAGATTGGGTATTTTTACGGCTACAACCATATAAACAAATGTCCCTCAAGCAAGCTAAGAAGGATAATAAATTATCGCCAAAGTACTATGGTCCTTACAAGGTGTTGCAAAAGATTTGTACTATGGCATACAAATTGGAGCTTCCTGCTTCTTCGCGAGTACATCCAGTTTTCCATGTTTCATGCTTAAAGAAGGTTATAGGTGAAAATCTTCCAGTTCAAACAATATTGCCAGAACTTGGTGAGGAAGGAAAAATCATATTGGAACCTGAAGCGGTCATGGAAACAAGAACTCGACAGCTATGGAATCGATCAATTTCAGAGTATCTCATCAAGTGGAAGAACTTACCCACTGAAGATTCTACATGGGAGGATGAGAATTTTATACAGAAGCACCCGGAGCTACTCAAGCGTTGAGGACAACACTTTTTTGAGGGAGAGGGGCATGTTAGGTCCCTATACCACTAGTATAGTCCCTTATTATTGTTAGTGTAACCCCCTTATTGTTATTATTGAACCCTTGTAACCCCCATTTTGTTATTATTGTGCCCTTAAATTAGTATTGTTAGGTTGGCTAGGATTACATTGTGGCCCACTAGGACTACATTATGGCCCCATGGAATCCTATATATAGAAAGGAGGTTTTGTTCATTTGTATCATCCAAGAATTGTGCATTTATGTAATGTATTGGAGGTTTCCCCCTCGAAGTGGCTTATTTCTAAGGTGTTCATATCTCTTTTCTTCTATTTTTGAAGCTCGTTACACAACA
>JAXQQM020080356.1:0-17473 GCA_034641835.2 Pinus albicaulis | reverse complement strand
GAGTGAGAACGGCATTTCTGTTATTTCGGTGTACAAGTGTGAGACAGGTGTATGGAAAATGGTGCAGCAGGACAACCAACGACCAAAAATAATTTAATCATCTAACACAAAGATCCGACGATCATCGTATTGCCAGAGTGACTCCAGGAAAGTTGTTTTCATATAAAACGCTTTACAGCGTAATTATTTTAAAATTTGAAATGTTATAAATATTAATTAAATGTTTTTATTATAATATAATAAAATATTTACATCTAAATTATTCAATGAAAAATATAGTGGAGTAGTTCTTAAGTGTGAATTTATGACAGATTTTGACTAAAATGGGATGGGAAAATTTGTGGTCAAATTTTCATTTGTGTTTTCTGAATCATTTTTTTTTACTATATATATGGATTCAACACCTTCTAAATCTCTGGAGTGTGAAGAGTTCACCAGTCAAATTTAAATTAGAAAATAAACTAGAAAACTTTCCAAAAATTCACAGTAAAAAATTACACAAAATATAATTTCTTTTTTATTTGTAATTTTTTTATTAATAATTTGTTTATATTCTAATTAATTATATAAAATGACATTCTAGGTCAAATAATATAAATATAATGTATTTAAATATTTTACTAATAATAATTTGTTTAATTATAACACATTATTTTAAGAAAGTAACAAGTTAAAAAGACCATATAAATAAGACCTGAATATTTGAAATAATAACAAGATTGCACCTAATATTCGATAATATAATATTATTAGCAATTTACTTATATAATTATAAAAAATTTTGATGTATAGAAAAATTTAAAAGTGAATTTAATAAAATTATTTAAATATCTAGTAAATGTTAAATAAAGAACATGCATTTTTATTCTTATTAACCAAATGGATACACAATAGGTTGATATAAATATGAAATTGTTACCATTATAATTTACAAACTTCTAATATAATATATTATTAAGTAAAATATCAATATATATATATATATATATATATATATATATATTTATTTATTTTTAAATATGGTTCATAATTATTGTAAAATTATAGTTTGAATAGAAAATTATGATTAATAATAGTGAAGAAAATTTATTTTATTTTATTTGATGTTGTAAGTTTGTATTTATAGAAAAAATATGTGATGAAATTTTGTGATTGAATTTATTAAATTATATGTATTTTATAGATGGGATATGTGATGAAAGTTTGTGATCGAATTTATTAAATTATTTGTATTTTATAAATGATATATTTAATTATTTGTATTATTAAACCTTTTTTTGCTACATCCTAAGATTTCCATTTTAGTTAATCTTATTAACACAATTGTCTTCCTTAATTGTATTAGTACCCTAACCCTATTGAAATCCATCCATTATTTAATTTTTGTAACCAAATTAATAAACTTAAAATATCTATGTATAATAGTTTAAATAACTAGATTAACAAAATAAATATAAATAAAATAATTTATATTTTTTTATGAAAATAAATATTATTTATTATTATTATCCATTCCCATTTCAATACTCATACCAACGAATTGTGATGGGAGCTTTGTTACGAAAACCTTAAATGATCCACTAGAGAGTCTATTCTTTTGAGCCATCGTTTCTTTTCTTGAAGGGATGATGTGAACATGTTGAGGTGTAAGTCACCAGTTTCGGCGAATTTTATTATTGGGGTTTGAAATTTGTTGAACTTAAAACAATGTCAAACAAGTTTGAATTTTTTTTTTTTCCGAATTTTATGTCGAACCCAAACTTGAACTTGAACATAATCGTGAACCTTAACAATTTTTTTTTTAAATTTAATTTAAAAATCATGAAAAATCATGAAAAAAAATACATTTATGTTCGACAAGTGAGGGTTTCGTTTTAAATTTTGTTTAGCCCGAGTGAGTTGTGACTTTAGTCTGACAATTTACAAACTATGCTAGCATGCCCTGGCCCCTCGCGACTAGTCTTCACTACTCAAAACTCCTGCAAGCTGCTCCTCGGCGACGACCACCACTGCCTCCTTCTCCATCCTCAAGTGCTACATTCTACTACTACAGCTCTAGTGCTACTGCTCCAGTGCTCCGCTTCGTGACTGCTCTAGTGTTCCAATGCTCCACTCCAGCGTCTAGCCACGAGTCACGATGACTCCAACCTCCAGTGTCCAGCCTCCCGCCTCCCACGACTCACTCCACCCTCTAACCTTGGCCCTCCTACTATTGAATACGCACCATTCCAGAATCCAGACTCCCCTTGAGGGCTCACGCTCGTCGCTCACAGGTTAAAAAGATTCAAGTTCCACAATCCACTGTCACAGGTTGCCTTAGTGTTGCACAATGCACTGCTGGCTCATGCTCATGCTCAATTTTGAAACCTCCATAGTGAATGCATAGCCTTGGAAACTTGCAAGTTGGCCCTTCACACTCCGGCCCCCCAGTGCCCACAAGCCATCGCCCAGTTACCAACACCCCCAACAATGTAGAGGTGGCTTGGTCACCTGCCCTTGCTCAGGCTTGTTGGATGCCTCTATAGGCTTCTCTTCCACTGGCCATCGATTTCTTTGATTATTTCTACCAAATTGTTTACTGACAGAACTTCGTGTAGAATTATTAAAATTATTACTTTTGGCACCTTTGAAATTTGAGCTACTTTTCTATCCTTTCCTTGGTTGCCAACTTTTTCCAACCTCCCCTTTAGCCTTAAACTGCTGATAGCACATTCGTGCCTTACAAATGGCTTCGTCCATGGTTCTGGGATTTACAAATTCAATTCACTCTTTCATATGTGTTGGCAAGCTACTCAGAAATCTTTGTACCTAAGCCTTTTCCTCTTAAAGGTATGGAATGTATCGTAATAGGGAGGTGAACTTGGTGATATACTCATCCATAGTCATTTGTCCCAGCCTCAAGTCATGAAATTATTTAGCTTTTTCATCGTAGAAACGTTATGTTAAATACTTGTCTTTAAAGTATTGTTGGAATGATTCCCAAGTAACAAATTGTTCCTCAATGCTGCGAACATTATTTACTTCTTCCCACCATAGAGTGGCTTTATCCCTTAACTGATATATGAAAAATCTAGCCTTTAGGTTGCTGCTGTATTTGTACACCTGAAAATACTTGTTCATGTTTATTAACCATGCCTCTGCTACTTCCTCAGCTTCACCATCAAATTTTTGTGGTTTTATTTTTCGAAACTCCCCCCGAAGCTCTACTTTCTACTGCTTAACCTCTTGTTGATTCGACAAATTGCTGGATTCCACTTCATTGTAGTTTTTTTTCTTGTTGCTTCGCTGAGATGGGCTTCTTTCCACTCTGTTAGTGGTTTTGTCTCTGGTTTGATGTTCTTCACCTTCTTGAATACCCTTGTCAGCACTGGGGTGTCCCATTTCTTGGTTTTGCTTGTCTGACATGCTCCTAAGTATATTTTATTATTCTTGCATTAATTATTCGCTATCCCTTCGAACTCGTACCATCTCTTCCTGTAATTGTTGTATTGTATTCAATAGTATGCTGGTTTGATGTTGTTGTTCCTCCAGCAGTCTACTTGTTTGCTAGTGTTGGTCGACACTCAACTGAACCAACATCTCAGGGCTCACTACTGGTTGTGTTTGGGGTTCCCTGGTGTCCTGGAGTGGTTGTCGTGTTGTTCCCCTCCTCATGATATTTCCTACTAAGCTTCTATTATGTGCATGAGTATACACACAGCTTAATCGTTACTTGACCCTTAGGGTCCCAGCATATGAACGTTGCTCTGATACCACTTATGGCATACATATAAAAAAAAACTTATCATTTTATCCTATGTAAAAAGTTTGAATACTTTATCCATGTTGTATCATGATTAAATCAAAATTACATCACTGAAAAATAGACTGATCAAAACTAAGACTTGTCTCATAGGATTCATTAATCCCACTAAGCTTGAACATAAGTCTTAATACCTTATATACTAACGAATTGCATACTTACAACTCCTATAACCAAAGTTCCATTGACATGGGATCCCTGTCACTTGATATATATAAGATTGATTAAAGGTTTACGTGAGGTTTCTCCGATGTTATGCTAACGTTTTTATTTTAAAGGTTTCATTATCGCTTGCCAACCCACATAGTGTAACATCCAAGGTAAATGATAAGATTGAGGTGTAGCCGGCACGTCTAGCTTAAGTGATTGCAACAAGTACAAGAATTTAATCTCTGGGACTATTGTGAATATTTCCATATTCATATGAGGATTTCAATGGTATTCGATTTAGATTTCCACCGCCAATTCTTATGAGATCGAGGGCTCACAAATCTGGCGGGAAAACATTCTTTGGTAACTCTGCTAACCCTAGCAGACTTTACCATTTGTCACTTCCACCTTGTGAGTTTGATTCACTGCACCTCTAAGCTTTGCTCCTCATGGTTTCATTTGTGGCAACAACAAGGTTGAAGGTGTCTCTGCCCTCCGCAATGCATTTGCTAAAGAGCATGACCTCTGTTTGCCATGACCGTTACCACAGTACCGAATTTAAGCTCCTCCTTTACAATTTTACAGTGGTGTTCTCTTCAAGGAAGTCCGAACGACCTCTCAAATTCATGGCTTTGTCTCCCTTCTCAGCCCGGTAAGAATTAATTCGAGGTTCTAATTCATTCTCTCTTTAGTGAGTTTCGATTTGTGGTTTCTAGAACTGTGAATAGAATCGTCTAACATGCTTCCCTTGCTTGCAGCTCGGCGTTCTTCTAGGCTTAGGGTTTTACTAACCACAGGTGAGAAAATTTACGCTTTCTCCTTCTTTGTCTTCAATCGTTTCCATTTTATAGTTTTGTTTAAGTTTCCACCTTACTACCTTTACATGCATTTTTTTTTTTTCCAATCTAGGATAATCGATAACTGGTGAGAGTTATCCTGAACAAGGCCCAGGATCAAATCCTACTGGCTGCCACTATAAACCTAGGCTAAGTGCAACAACCTGCAAGCCACACAATAGCAATTAACTTATGCCTCAACAGGAGCCGAGACGTCCACTATGGGGTCGCCTACTCTTCTAGCCAAGACACAACAGGCCATATACTCAATGATATTTGAACCTCCATCTCATGGGTTTCACCCAGCGAAATTTACCGTTAAACCACATGTCACTGTATAAAAGGTCGTGGGCTTGGCCCGGAATGGTTAATCTCTCACGGCGAGCCACGCCCTCGCTCAGGATTGAGCACAGGACCTGTCCGTCTTTACGAGAGCGATCTTACCACTACGCCGCCTCCACAGACCTTAAAAGGTCGTGGGCTTGGCCCGGAACGGTTAATCTCTCGCGGCGAGCCACGCCCTTGCTCAGGATTGAGCACAGGACCTGTCCGTCTTTATGAGAGCGACCTTACCACTACGCCGCCTCCACAGACCTTTAAAGGTCGTGGGCTTGGCCCGGAACGGTTAATCTCTCGCGGCGAGCCACACCCTCGCTCAGGATTGAGCACAGGACCTGTCCGTCTTTACGAGAGCGACCTTACCACTACGCTGCCTCCACAGACCTTAAAAGGTCGTGGGCTTGGCCCGGAACGGTTAATCTCTCGCGGCGAGCCACGCCCTCGCTCAGGATTGAGCACAGGACCTGTCCGTCTTTAAGAGAGCGACCTTACCACTACGCCGCCTCCACAGACCTTACCTTTACATGCATTTTTGATCTGTTGTTCTGATTTATCTGCAGGTAAATCTCTGCCAAGATAATGTGGCACTTATATAGGTTAATGGACTCATCTAACATTTTAATAATTCCCTCCAGATATTCTGAGTTTTCTTATCTGGGTTTGCGTTCTTTTCTTCAGTGTTAGCACTAATTATGCGACATTGAACTCCAAAATTTGTTAAAGTTTACTCTTTTAAATGAGTTTGTCCTCTTTTGGCTCCAGAGACTCTATTTAAATGTTTAATGAAATTGAAAAACTCAAGACTTAGGGTCTCCACCGAGTTTTTGATATTGTTTGGAACTCTATGTATTTGAATGTTATCATTCAATTTTAGACTGTATAATGATAAACGTTTCCTAAAAACATTTTACCATATTATCTATTATGATATTTCCATTCCTTAGTCTTTTTATCATCTAAGATACTATTTCTTTGTGGCATAGTAGTTTGTATTATTATGCTTCACGGGTTCTTCAAAGAATACATTTAAATGTTCGATAAGGTGTTTTGTTTTCATTTCTTGGCTTGTCATTCTCAAATCCTTTATCAGAATTCGTTCTTGTGCATTTCTTGAAATAATCTGAAAATTTGTGTACAGTTTGTTTACTTAAGGGTTTATTTGTTTTAATAGCCAATAAGAAAAGAATATAGCTACAATCTCCTTTATTCGATTGGGTTTGGGCCTTGATCCGAAAAAATATGTATATTTCTAAATTCTTAATGTATTTTTACAGCTTATAAAAATTAATTACGATTATATGCTATCTTTCCTTCCTGTACAGTTAAACTGTGTTTTCGAAAAGATAAAAATAACTATTTGAACTACAGTTCTTGACTATTCTTACCCTTTTTGCAACATCTTTACAGCAATAAGTTGAATAAATTTTTGTAATTGTGATGTTTAAATAGGTGACTAGACCACCTTAATTGTAGTCTGTGATATCCATTCCCGAGGGATGATTTGTCGAGGGTTGGGTTCTCACCCAGTATCCTTGACCAACAGTTCTCTTTTTAATGTTTCAACTCAAGAATATTACCTACCGTTTATTTAAATACCATTCTATATAAACAGCCTTACAGCTTATGCTTTTCTTGAGTATTAAGTTACTGTAATTCCAGTAGAACAATTTACTACACAAATTCTTTACAGTTCTGCAACGAACACCTACTCTTTACTGCACACAATCATTCATTATACATTTTGCACACAACTTACAGTATCAAACTATAACTATAAGATATATATATATATATATATATACATGGAAATCATAATAATAACAAAAATCTCAACATACTTATCATTTTTCTATTATACACCTAACATTTTTCTTTCATTAATAGATAAACCTTGTATACAACTTAGACTAAGCTATATTTGTTCTTAATTCTTTGAAATTGCATAGCTACTTATCTGGTTATGAATTTTCACAGCTGAGGTCCTCCCAACCTTCAAGAGAGGCGATTACGTCCTCCTCTTCCCCCGTGCTCCAGTCCTGAATGGTACGGGTTGACAGTGGATATTTCTGTTGTGACCTCAGGACACCTAGCCCAGTCAGTACCAGAAATAATTTAGGATTGTTGTCTATTTTCCACTGGTCTCTACCAGCTTTGGAAAATCTACACTCTTCCTTAGTCCATCAACAGAACCCATACTCTTCAGTGGGATCAGTCTCTTATCCCCAGAGGAGCAAGTAACTGTTTCCAACTGTCCCCAACCAACTTCCAGTTCTTGGAAAACATTTACCATCAGCGTTTACTTTTTATGAAGTTATTTTCCATAACTGATTTTACTATTCATAATTAATCACTACTGAAAATAACTTGTCAGCAAAACAGTAATATTTCCAGTCTTTTCTTTAAAAAAATAATAAAAATGTCTTTCAACTAGTTAACAACTAGTTATCATTAAATGGAGTTGTCACAATAGCCTTACTATTGTTGTTGTAGATGGTAGAATTATATAATATGAGTTTAGATAGAGAAAAGGATGAGGACAGATAGCGCAAGTCTGTAGCCCATAACCCATGGAGACAGAGGTGTTGGCTAACAGAACACAGGCTCCTATTGCCCTCCCAAGTAATTGATATACCAGACTTGTAATTTTAATTAAAGATAACCGGCTTACAAACACAAACATAAACCCGCACGCCCTGCAGAGGTGCAGTATCCTGACCAAAACAATTGTGATGAACATAGTCAGGGACAAAGACATGATTAGGCATGTTTTGCACTGCCATGCATGTAGTCTCATAGGCTTGAGATGCCAGGGGCCTCAAATTTTCCCTACAGACCATAAACAAAGCCCTATTTTGGTTGAAGGCAACCCGACATGGGGTCCTAAAGCAAGGATTGACAAGAGGGGCCAGGAAAACCAGAAACAAGAGGGTATCAAACATCTGACTTAAGGAAAATTGATAATACCCTTCTAACCAAGCTTCACCATTATAAAAAGAAAACTGTAATTTGTTCCAGAATCCATACGTAGAGAGACACCGACAATGAAGAACCACATACAAACCACCTATAAATTTTAGGTTGCCATTATTATGGTTATGACAGTGAGCAGGAGCAGGTAAATTAACAGTCTAACTAACCAGATTCATCATGTACCAAATGACCAGCCGAATTCACAAACCAACAGCCTTCATTCCCACTGCTCCTCCTTCAAATTTCCGCCCGAGAAAAATGCTCTTCGTCCTCACCACATCATGCCTTAACCCATTCCGCCTGCATTGGTGTTTCCAAAGTTAGTTTGACATTCTTAGTTGGCGCCCAGAGTTTCCGTCAGCAGTCATAATGTTGCGGCGTGCGAGCATACCTACTACTAGCCAGCTGCGAGTCCTAAACTTGAATGATGGTGTGGTGCCGCCCGCCGCATGACACCACCCATCTCCATCCTCCTCCTCTTGGCACCCCGATCAAGGGACCATAATTAAAATTTTTAATATCCATAAGTTTTCATTTTTTTTTATTAATTCATCCGAACTCTAATAATACTTATATATTTTTAAAATCACTTGAACTTAAATAAAACTTTGAAAAACTAACATCTATTATTATTTTATAGATATAATAATAAAAAAGTGATAATAAACCAAACGACAATAAATAATTCTCATTATAATGAGATTATTAATAAAAATCAATAAATCTACAAGATTTATACCGTGTATATGTAAAACTTGTATGTCATAAATATTTTAATAAATTTAAAATAAATATAAATCGACTTAGTAATAAAAACACCAAAGTATACCATTACGCAAAACACAGAAGTGTTTTGAAGGTGCTTTTTGTTGCTATTGAATTTGAAAATAGGAAAAGAACCCGAGAGTACGTATGTTTTTTTTGAAATTAAGTGATGTAATGGGACTACATTCATAGTTGTCCATCACTTTTGAAAAAACAAAATAATAAATGAAAATAGAGTGATGGAAATCTGTAGCTAATTTTTCTCATTAGAAATCTTGACTTGCCTAGCTATCCGTATGCGGGGCCAGATATTGGAGCTAGAATGGAGCTAGAACGTTGTATTTTTATCCATCCCTAAGCCTCTAAATCAGTGGAATTAGTGAATCATTTCATGGGAAATTTATTTTTTTTAAATAAAAGTAATGATTCAATTTACATTTTTTTTTAATAAAAGTAACGAGTATCAATGGAATTAGTAAATCATTTCATGGGAAATTGATTTTTTTTAAAATAAAAGTAATGAGTCAATTTTTTTTTTTTTTTTAATAAAAGTAACAAGTCTATGATGTCTCAGTACTAATTTATAATAAATTTTACTAATATCTAACAAACAAAAACTAAATCATCTTCTAATTTTTTTTTATGAAATATATAAAAGAAGAAAATATGTTTTTTTTAGTATCATCATGGTAGGAATCAACCCAAAAAAAACTACTCATTATTGTTTTAAATTTTAAATTTTAAGTATAGGTATGAAGTCTTTACTCAAAGACCAAACCTGCATTAACGAACCCCCATTTTTCAATGACACCTGGAATGTCTTACGCATAGATATCGATTTTGAACCTTAGAGACCAAAGGCGTATATATATCAGAGTGATTGGTGATCATATTTTTCAAATAATGCATTTTTTCTGATTTTACTGAGAAACCATGAGTCCTACACCCTAGCTGATGCCGTGCAGAAGCGCTTGAATGTCACTTCTTGAATGAGCAAATTGAAAACTCATTACCGAAATTATTTCTGGGGAATCCATTCACCACCTCCTCCAATTTGTCCACGTGGATGAGAGGGTTGAAGGCGCCGTAGAAGTCTAGGTGGGTTCCAAAGAAGAGCAATGCAATCTCTGACGAGTGTCCAAAGGTCTCACATATGTTGTCTGGGTGGCTGAAAACAACCTTCGCAACTTTGTCACTCAGTCGCTCCTTCGTGAAGCAGAAATTCTCTGGCGAGCAGAGCACTCCTCTGTGGAATTCAAAGGAAAGCGGTTTCTGTTGCATGGCCACAGATGTGAGACCCAAGTCGTGGAGCATCCATGCCAAGTAGAACATCTCGGATCCCAATTCCAATAACGAAAAATCACCATGGCTATGGCCGTTTCCAAATAGTAGGAAAACGGCAGAGTCGAGCCACGATTTGGAGTAGGCAGTGGCTTTCTTTGTTAGAGGAGTTTTTGGGAGATGAAGTGGTGCCAACTATATGGGCTTGGGAGGGGCAAGGGTGCCATTGGATGCCAATAGAAGCATTATCCAGATACAGGGCCAGATTCCAAGAGTAGTATTTAACGATGCCCTGAAAAATCGCGATGGAGAAAATTGATGAAGGACTTGACATTGTTGAGATTTGGGAATCTCAATAGTGTCACTAGAATAAACCTAATAATAATATGTCTATCGACATAATCAATACATGTTACATAAAATGTTTACAATATATTGCTTAAAATTTTATGCATCAACGTAGGTGTGGTTTGTAAGATCTATTATCATCTCGGCGAAATGATGGCAGACTCAATAAGCTAAATTGCAGGGGAGCCCATCTTGAAGAACACTTTGGTATTCCTCCAACCATCCATAACCTCTGGGGACCAGCGAGGCTCTGTCTGTCATGTCTGCTTCATTTTTGTTCTCAGTCATACGCTCAATAATGATGGGAAGTAATCACATGGTCCTATATTATAGCTGTTTATCCAAAATCATCATAGAATATTCTGGGTATGGTTAGGTGTCTCTAGAGAGAATTTTCTCTATAAAATTTGAATAACATTAATAAATTTTATTTTTAAACAAATTAATGCCATGTAAAAACAAAACTAAAATTTTTGTGATATTTATAAGGATATTATAATTAGAGTTAAATAGTTAATGATATATAGATAAATGTATAATTTTGTTACTAAAATTAAATACATTATAATTTATTTTTAGGTTGTTATAAATTTTTTTATTATGGATTATTACTTATTAATATCAATTAGAGATTTTTTAATTAGAAATTAGAAATTAAAAATTAAATAATTCATTCAAACTACTTTGAAAAGTATTCAAAATACTCTGTTAAACTCCTCTCATCAACTTACTAATTTTTGAGCGGTCTAGCAACATGGTTAAATACAGAATGGTCAAGTAGCATGAAACGGTTGATTCCTCAAATGGAAGGATGGATTGCTTAAATCGAATCACTCAAGTATAAGTTAAATGAAGTGAAGAAGGGTTTTGAGTGAAAAGCCCAAGTCACTTTTAATTAAATCTCTGACTATTGGTTAAAAATAAATAAAATTAACGATTACATTATGAAAAAAGATCAGGAGAAAACTAGTTGAGAAAAAGATCTTAATTTTTTATTTTGTATCATTTTACATTTTTTTTCGATCTTAATATTTTATTTAATAAAAAATTAAATTAGTTGTTGTGAAAAAAATCTTAATTTTTTATTTTTTATCATTATACATTTTTTTTCAATCTTAATCTTTTATTTAAAAATAAATAAATTAGTTTTTGTAATAAGGTACACAATAAAAGTGTAGATTAATGTAGAAAGACAAAAAGATAGTCATGTAGAAAACAAGGATATGGATGTGAAATGCATGATTAATCAATTCTAGGAAAAAAAAAAAAAAAAACAATGTTGAATGAATAAGTGATCACTCAATGGAATCAAGGAGAATATTAAATTAGCTTCATTACATTAATGAATATCCCAATTCAAGGTTATTCAGATCATTTCATATATTTTTGTAGCAAGATGTATTTCAACTCTTTCCCACACTAAAGAGAATTCAAGTAAAATCTACAAGGAAATCTGATTCGATACCTGAAAATGTAATCCAATTTAAAGTGGGTGTGGCTCCTGCACTCTTAGCCTGGGAAACCAAAATAACAATTATACACTCTAGTTTAAAGCGGGTGTGGCTCTTGCACTCTTAGTCCAGGAAACCAAAATAACAATTGTACACTCCAAAGCCCTTACATGCACTTTGATGACATGTGGAAAAAAAACCAATTTTCTTTTAAATCTAACTCTGAAAATGGCTCAATTGGCTCAAATAGGTGGAGCAGAGGATTAGAGTTCCACTCTCCAAATTATCTTATCAATATTTTCCTCAGACTTTCCTAAAGAAGCCATATTTGATCAGTTGTTTCTATTTGCCTCAGCCTTGAATTTTTTTTTCACAAGTCTCACTCATATGACTACATTATATGTCTGAAAGAGGTATAAAGTAAGCTAATAAGCCATGTATAGTCTAGGAACATTGAAGGAAACTTCTTTAATCATCCACACCTCTTCCATACGAGCCTTTGTGTGGCTATTTGCAACCTCTTTGAATTTTAAAGAGAAAACATTTGTTTGGCCATAATGAGAAATTATGAAACCATCTACTATTTTGTAGTCCTCCATGAATGAATTTATTATTTTTTTCTCGTAAATTGCATCACATCCATTGGATTGAATGAAAGTAGTATGAAAGTGCTCCATGTAAATCCAAAGTTCACTTCTTTGGCTGAAGTAGCGAAAAATAACATGCCTAATAATTTATGCAAGCCCATCACTAGATGTCAACATTGACGGGTCTTTTGAAAGCTTGCTGATAAAGCAATATTCGACATTTATTTTATCCTCGTTGATGCATTTTTCATTAGCAAACATGGTTACATTTGACCTTGGATCCAAAGCATACACAAAAGACAAGGTAATGACATCATTAACTCAACATCGACCAATTTTGAAGTGAAATCTTGATAACTATTCCATGTTCATAACCATCCAATCAAATATTCATGTTTGTTCAATTGATTTTATTATCACCGATGCATTTTTCATTAGTAAACATGGTTGCATTTGACCTTGGATCCAAAGCATACACAAAAGAAAAGATAATGACATGATTAATTTAACATCCACCAATTTTGAAGCGAAATCTTGCTAACTATCCCATGTTCATAACCATCCAATCAAATATTCAAGTTTGTTCATTTATTTATCACTAACATTGGAATTCGATGTTAGTTTATTTTAGAGAATTTTAACATTATAGAATTTTGGATTGATAGAATGATATGTTAATATTGGAAACCAACATAAATACAATCATTAGAAGTTTGATAAATAGCCTAGAAAAAATTTCTATTTTTTATATTAATTGATATATTAATAACTAAATTGACAAAAAAAAATAAAAATCTATTATAATGTGAAAAGTTGTTTTTCTTCCAGACTATTAAGTGTCATAGTGTCATAATATAATTTAAAAGACACTTTTGGATGATTTATTCAGGTGATAATATAACATGTATTTAGGATAATCAATATATTTTTATTGAAGAAAAAAAATAGAATTAAAAATAGACGCTAAAGAATTAAAAATTAAATTATAATAATAATATTTTATTAGTGTTATTTAGAGTTAATATAATTATTTAAAATTAATATAATTTTTAAATAATTTATTTATTATTATGATATTAATTAGTTTATGGTAGATACATTTGCAAGAAAAATACTTAGAAAATGGTAAGCACATAAGCAAGAAAGTAAAACAAGGCAAGCATGAGTATAAACCGTCAAACGTATTAAAGTTCAATGTATTTCTATAATTGATAATCTGTGTGATATCGTGAGAAAACTAAACTCCTTGATAGGTGATAGGTTCCAAGAATTGCTTTAAAACAATAGATATTTAACTCTAAACAAAAAGTCACCGTATAAGGCTTTCCATCCATTGAATATGTGAAACGAGGACATATAATGGTATGGTATAAACATTCTATTCTACACATTTCAAAATATAAAAAATATGTAACTAACCTTGTTTAAATAATTCATTTGCATTACAACGAATGTCATTTCCATCATAGTAAAAAAGTCACCTTATAAGTATAAGGCTTTCCATCCATTGAAGATGTGAAACGAGGACATATAATGGCACGGTATAAACATTCTATTATAAACATTTCAAAATATAAAAAATATTTAACTAACCTGGTTTAAATAATTCATTTGCATTACAATACATGTAATTTCCATCATAGTACCATGCTCTAGGGTAAAGAAGTTCATTTATTCCCTTTTATGGTAAGCTTTACGGAAATTCCCATGGTTTTGGATTTATACTCCAAAAGTAAAATTACCATAACGTTGATTTGTTCTCTTTATAGTAAGCTTTATGTTTTTACTCGGTTGATTATATAATCTTTTCTTTGTTTATGGTAAACTTTAGGGAAATTCTCATGGTTCTCTTAAAAGTGGTAGTTAGACCTTCAATAGATTGATATTTACTGCCCTCCAACATTCACGTTTAATATGTGCACATGTGGTGGTCACAATCTGTGCACATGTGGTGGTCAAAATCTGATTTATATGATTTAGTGTAGTATAATTTCTACCAAAATCATTATGGGGAATTTTGTTTTTGGATAGTTGTAGGCATGTTTAATTTGATTAATGAAGTATAAATTAATTTGTAATCTATTTTGGAATTAGAAATAATGAGATATATATTGTGGATTGTTATTTCTAAATATGGAGTAGTTCATTATTGTTATAAAAATAATATAGCATATAAAATAATTTATCATTTATTTTATGGAAACATATATGTATTTTTGTTGAGCAAGAAAAACAATGAAATATTAGAAGTTACTCTAGGATTAGAGTATTTTTTATTTTTAAATAATTTTTGTGTTAAAGTAATTTTAGATATTATTTTAAAATAAAATTATTTAATTATAAATAGTCTTTGAGGAGAAAGACATTTAATTATTATAATAATAAAAAATATTTTTTTATTAAAATTTAACCATTTAATTAGATCTTAAATAATATAATAAGCATTAGGTATACTTTCAAATATTTGAATCTCACCTCGTTTTAAAAATACTAATTAAAGTAATTTTACAAAAATTACTATTTGAAAAAATAATCTCCATATATATATATATATATATGCCAATGTTAATTACTCACATTATTATCATAATTTCTCACATTCATCTTTTATAAAAATGCATAATTAAACAGTTTTAGTAAATGGTAAAAGATATTATTTACAATGTTTTTTTAAAGTATTTATCAATTCCATATCATCCATATTTCTATCTAGTCTTATTCTTTTATCAAGTATTGGGAATTGAGTTTGTATTATTATATTTTATTGAAAATTTATAAACATAAAAGTTAATGTGTGTTATGCAATGGTGAGGTAATTTGGGTTCATTTATTTGTTTTTACTTTTTTCATTTTCATGTTCCCCTTTAAGATATTTGGCCCTCCACAAGGGGATTTGATCTCGAAGGAGCATTGAAGTTTGTATGGGTTTTGGTCTAAGTAGTTTAATTTGGGCTTAATGTTGGTTTCTAGGTAGAAAAATTATGTAATATATTCCTAAATTGGGTTGTCTCAAAACTTCTTTAGATTCCTATTGCCTTTTCTCCTTCAATATCATAAGAGTTTGTCACAATAACAATGGATTATCAACCTCTTTGAACTAGAAAAAGACTGTCGTAGTAACAATGGTACATGAAACTCCCATACTCACACACAAAGGGAACATTCATGACAATCAACTAAAGCATTACCCCTAGCAATCCAAAAGGAAATTGACTATGCTAAGAGGGAAGTCAAAATTGATGGTAGGATTATAGAAAATAAAGAGGTCTTGGAGCACATCAACAATTGGATTCCGAATATAGAAAGTACAACAATGAGACACACCAAATACATTAAAATTATGGATATTTATTTGAAACTTAAAAGCTTAATGGGAAAGATGTTGATGGAGCCATAAAAATAGAAAAAAAAACAAACTAAACTAGACATCATGATAAGAACAATGCCAAGAAAGTTTGCCAATTTAAAATTTACATAATATTGAAGTCCATATACCACCACCAACTATTAATATAATTATTTTAATTAACAAATAAAAATATAAAAAACTCTAAAAGTTACAAAATAAATGCTAATATATTTAATTGACAATATTTAATAAATGGTATATAAACCTAAATAGAAAAACAACGTTTCTGGTCTGATTTCTTTTGTAACACGATAATAAGCAAAGCTAAATTATAATTATATATATCATATGATATAAATCATCAACCTAATTCTCGATTAAAAATATATATATTCTTACTTAAAAAAACATTATATTATTAAAAAATATAAATAAGAAAAACAAAAAATACTAAACAAAATCTTTGCTTGCAAAGTTAAACTTCACCCCTATCTTATCTCCCTTTTCGCTTCCGCACTATCAAAAGACGCGTTCGATTTAAAATATCATTTTGATCTTCGAGAAGAGGCGGCAGGAACATATTCTGCTCTTTATGCACGTGGAGTAAAGTCCGAGATATTCCCGAGATTAGAACGCCGGCGTCGTTTTTTGACATTGGTGGAAGGACACACGCTTCCCGAAGACGCGCAGTGCCCTGACATGCGCCGCGTCTACCATTTGCCAAGGAATCACAAACCGCAGGTCGACCTCGGCCAACAGGCAGAACAGTATCGTTGAAGTAATCGTTGGCGAGTTAAAAGTAGGTCGATCTTGGCCAACAAGCAACTTACTTCACCCACAAATCGGTTAGAGATGACAAGTTCTTTCCCTGATTTATTTCAGTGCCGTTGGAAAATTATGGTGGTGATGTATGAATATATATTCACTATTATTCTTATTCAAAGAAAATTATGAAATAAAACTAGAATTCTTAACTCGTAAGTTTTCACAATTATGTTACATAAATTTCACAATTATGTTACATAAAGTTAACATTCTTAAAAGGTAAGTTTTCACTCATCTCATTTACCTTTTAGCTATCCTTACAGGGTAATCTCTCACTTATCTCATATACTTTTGGGTCTTAGATGATTAATGTGTTTATTTACTATAAATAAAAAAATCTCTTAAAAAAACAAAAATAAATTGAGATACTGCAAACTTTCCTAAATTTTAGAAACATAAAATATTTTATACATTTATAAACAAACATAAAATATTTTATTATTTTACAAATAATAAAATTAATTAAATATCTTAATCACTGTAATCAAATATTCTTATATAAAATGCTCAATAAAATATATTATGGAGTAACCTTTAAATTTTAGAAACATAAATATTTTATATATTTATAAATAAATATGAAATATTTTATTATTTAAAAACTAATAAAAAAAATTAAATATCTTAATTACTTAGTATAATTAAATATTCTCATATAAAATATTTAATAAATATTATGAAATAGTTTTTATGTTATTTTTTAGATTTTTTTTTACAGATTTTATGAATTCAACACTCACAAAAACTTATAAGGGCACTTTAATTGTGAA
>JAXQQM020077038.1:0-15092 GCA_034641835.2 Pinus albicaulis | reverse complement strand
ATCTGTTGTAGTGGCTACAACAAATGGCGAACCACTGGTAGAATCCAACATCTTTTTCAATATCACCACAATAGTCTGAGTCCGGATAATGATGCAAGGGAATATTGAACCAGTTCCGTGGGTACCCTTTGTATTACTTTGGCCCTTTACAGGTATGCCTAATCCTTGTGCCTCAACTAAGTCCCGCTAATCAGAAACACATCAAAGAGAAAGCTCACAGATGCCAGTAGCTTGATGATGATGTGAGGAGCAAGGCACTGGGTTCATTATTCTCAGGATTTTTAAAGTAAGCTTTTGGTGTTGCTCCGCTGCCAGCAGGCCTGGACAGTACCCCGGCGGAGTCACTTCAAGAAATCACAAATGTTGCTCCGCTGCCAGCGAGCCTGGTCAGTACCCCGGCGGAGTCGTTGCATTACCTCTCTGCGCAGGAAGCCTTTCTCGATCCTTTACCCTTATTTGTTTCATGTGCTTATAGCACTTATTTTCATGTGCTCGTGGCACTTATTTTTCATGGGCGGATGAGGGATCCCGACTTATTTTACGAGCATGAGAGGTTGTTTCTTGTTTTACAGAAACTGAAAGATATCCTGATTTGGGGTTTTCCCTTGTGCCAAACCTTCACATCCCATTCACCACAATAGGCGCAGTGCGCAGAACATCACATTTAAACGTCCAAGACTATGGAGTGTTAAGTCGGTCAGCATGGAGTCCTCAGTATAGGAGATCAAAAACTATTTTTACATTTCATTTTTATGTGTCCTTGTTTCTATGGTTACATTCACTAGGAACATACATAATCGTGAGTGCGAGGTCATTACCCCTCATGGTCGTACCCTGTTGAAAGAAACCGAATTGTTCGCTAAAAATTTATTAAATCAATTTCGAAGTGTTGAGTCATGTTCTGTCATCTTTGGTGATGAAATGTTGTTGTTGTGTTTTTTTGAGTCCTTTGAGTCTACGGTTTTTTGCCGGCGAGGTCGGAGGGAAGTTTTAAGTTAGTGTTTATTAGAAATTTCAACGTCATATTGCTAGTTATGAATTTCTTTAAAACCATTTTGAAGAAAAAAGTCTATATCTAATCTTTTGAAATGATTAGATTTTTCGGTTGAAGATGTTCTGTAGGCTTCCTCTGATCTTTTCCGAAATCCAAACTCATGCACCTATAAAATCAACCAAGAAGTCCTCATTCAAAGTCAGAAGAAACAAAGAAACAAAGTTTGTTTTAAGATGTGAAAGGAGCCGAAGCCAAAACATTACAAAAATGAGTTTGTATGAAGAAAAAATCAAGTTCTCAATTTTATAAGGCAATTCCATTGTTTTTACATCCATTTGCATCCAAGAAGATCAGTTGAAATTGACTTGAGCAAGTGAGAGGGCAAAACTGCATTTTGGAGCTAATACTGAGTGTTTGTGTGTGACGCGGCGCATTGGAGAACAGCGCGGCGCATCCACAGGACGCGGCGCATTGGGCAAAAATTCTATAGTGTTGAATTCTAGCGGCGTGGCGCACCCATACGGCGCGGCGCGTTGGGATTGCATGCAGCGCACAAGCCTATAACTGGAATTTTCTGCCGATCTTCTCCGAATTGGATTTTCTTGCTCGTTCCATACTCAATGTGGTTGTGGTTACAGTAGGAAGGATCAGACATGAAGGGAATTGCAGCATCGTGTCATTCTCATTTTCAAGTCCTTGAGACGAATATCACATTGTTCCCCATATCGGTGCTTCTACCTTGATCCTCTCGTGATTTTCCAAAACCAACCCAAAGGCCACTGGGATCAACACAAGCTGTTCGTTGGTGCTCATTATTTACCAAATCACTTGTTCATGACACCAAAACAATTCGTTTATCATCCCTGTCAAAATCGGCAATCATTGTACCAGAAAACACATGGCACAGATAATATTCTTCCTCGTCCAAAATCATTATGAGCTTGAGGATAAGAATTGTTGGCCTGCCCAATGTGGGGAAGAATCATACGACACCTGGGTTGATGTATATATCTCTAGATTATCCCTAAATCCTTTCGATCAGTCACGTCCTCTGTGGGAGCTCCACTTCTTGAATTACATAACAAGCAAGGCCGGAGCCACCATCGTTTTGAGGGTCCATCATGCCATCGGAGATGGGATTTCTTTCATGTCCGTGTTGTTTTATATTGCCACCAAAGTTGACAATCCTGCTGCCAATTCGAGGACCTCCTGGAGTCGAATGCATGCCTATTGCTCTTTCATTTGCTTTGTTTCAGCTGGAAGATATCAAGAAAATTAAGGAATCTATAGGAGAGACCGTGAATGATGTGATAACAGGAATTATTTTCTATGGAATGCAATGCTACTTGTAGATTAGCCTGTCATCTGTTCATGGAAAACACAGTTTACAAAATGCTTTTGAAAAGAGATTGGAGATGCCAAAGGACACTGTTATTAAACAAACGAAGAAATCAAGACTCACAGCACTATTTTTGATAAACACAAGATCATTGACTGGATTGTAAAACATAGAGATATTGTTGAATGTAGCCAAAGTGCAGTTGGGATCGTTCATTGACCATGCAGTCTTCCCTTTATTCAAGGCGGAATTCTAGTTTAAAAGCTGTTTTTATTAAAAATGTTTTTTTTAAAAGAATGGTAAATGGAAGCGAATAGACAGTCAAACCCAAATTAAACGAAGAATACCTACCACAACAGATAAATAGGACTTGATTACCTATTTATGACTTCAATTGCATTTCAAAGGGTCTACGCTCCAGATTTTGTCTTTTAATTGGTCATCAGAGAAATTCAGAGAGAGCATTGTTCTGTCTTTAGAACAGATGAATGGCTCATTTTCTGTCTTTGTAATTTCAGTTGAAACAGCTCTCTATTTTGATCGATCTATTTTCAACATCAGGGTCTATTTATTGTATTGCAAAACATTTGTAAAAGGAGAGTTCTGGAGAGTTCTGGGAGAAGTGTGGAGAAAGAGTTTCATTGTACAGTCTTAACAGAGAATTAATGAAAGGATGCAGCTCTGGTTCATGAGATTCCTGTGGTGTGAGTTTAGCAAATGTTTTTTCTTTCTGTCTCATATGTATCTCGTTATGTTTTACTAGTCATTCATAATCATTTCTAATTGAAAGCTTTTAAGTAGGAAAGGTAGAATCCAGTTTACTGCTCTGCCTTGGGAAAGCTTTTCATGTTCTATGTTTTTTTCTGTTGAAAAGGATTCATGTATTTATGCCCTTTTCACCCTCTTAACAATATTTCCATTTCATATTATTTCAAATCTAATTGCTAGACTTTCTGCCTGTCTTGCCTCATGAAATAATCTGTGTCTTTGATTTAACTTCTCTGCTCATGCTGTTCCTTGGTCCCATACAGCCCAGAAATTTCAGCCATTCATTAATTTACTTCTTTCCTATTTATTTACTAGCCTAAAATCATTATCAGTTTTGCATTTAGGTCATCTTAGGCCCTATTTGACATCTTTTTCCGAGATAGACCTGGAGAGAGCCCTCTCCTGTCCTCGTAGGGCTAGCTACGAGGCTGAGCTTGGTTTGATGTTACCTTGAACCTCGCCTTCCTTCAGCCTCAGGCAGATTTGAGCACTAACATAGTGGCGACCATACTGGGGACAAAATGGTCTAGCTGGTAAACGTGACACTTAACTTGTAGACTGTCTTGCCCCAGTACATGTATCAAGTTTAGATCTGATCGTTGATGGTGGACAACTATCAGACACCGCAAGGCTGAAAACATTCACCTGGCGACTCCTTTCACTAAGAAATCCAGAAATCAATCCTTCATGGTGACTTCACTAGAGGAGATCAGTAGCTTTAAGACTTTCAAGATGGATCGAGTTGCAAGAAGATACGCTCCCATGAGCCGAGATCACATCCCAGGTTTTCCAAATAAGATGCCCAAGGTGGATTGGCTTCAAAATTTTCCTATGTTCAGAAATGTGGAAGGTAATGACGCTGCTCTTCATCTGGTGAAATTTCACATTCATGTGCATAAATTAAAGATCGATTTTCCTGAAGACTGTTTGATGAAAATGTTTATGGCTACTCTGGAAGATGAAGCTTGATCTTGGTATGAAAGTTTACCCCATGCTTCTATTTATTGTCTAAAATATTTTCATACAATATTCTTTGAAAGGTATAAAGAATCTTGTCCATCCTTAATATTAGTGCAGAATTGTTGTGAACACGTTAGTAGTTTCATTGAAGATCTTGAGAATTTTTATGGAGATAATGAATTGATGGACGGAGAAATCATGGAAGCATTGTATGAAAATTCGTTTCAGCAGCACACAGAAATCTTAGAGGATACTTATCAAGATCAGCAGGTTGAAGATTTCCATATGGCTGAAAATGATGAAAGAAGAAGTTCTATTTCAGATCTGGTTGAAATAAAGGATGATACGCAGGAAAATGATGTTCCAATCTAAGATAGTGATGACGATAAATCAGATCGAGAGACAAATTGTGATGAGGAAAAACATGTTGTTCTGGATCTCATAAAAGAGAGTTGTATTGTTGAGGCTGCCTCAAATGAAGAAAAGAGAGGTACGGACCTAAATGCTCTCATCCCACTAGAACTAGATTTTCACGAGGAGGTAGTTCATTCCCTCTATGAAAATCAAGACAAGATCTTCGTTCAAGTAAGTGAAAAAGTTTCCTTGGATGAATCGTTGGTAAATGATAGTGTTGGGTTTCAAGAATCATCTAAAGTTTCTTTTCTCATGATTGATGAATGCGATGAATGTAATGAGAATCTGGTTATCATATCATGTGAAGATGACCTACAATATAGTCAGGCTACAGAAGATCAGAACATTCAAGATTTCCTTTCAGATTCTTCTTCATATGTTTCATGTGTTGAAATGTTTTTCCAAGAGGAGATCATGGTCGATTATATTTTGGATGCCCGATTATCGATGTTATTGTTGACCGGAAGATCTGATCAGGAGAATCGATCGAGCATCATGTGATTGTTTGTTAGCATTATGATATAGTTTGATGGTATGTTGTCTTGCAAGAAACACGGTGGTCATGTATCATACATAAAAGGTTTAAGTCTTAAGATTCGAGGTCTTAGTCATGTTGAGTTAGTTTGTTAGAAAGGCAAGTTTTTCGATCGTTTCGGTTTATCAAATTGGTTGATTCAGTTGATCGCAAAATTAGTCAGAAGATGTGCCCATGTCGATTTGTCAAAATAATGGACTCCATAGCCAAATGGATGTAGGCACTTTCTGCTCTCCCAAAGATCTGTTGTTCTTGGCACCTCCAGGGAGCTACCATCCCCATTGGAGCCAATGTTAGAGTCGGTCTTGTCAGTCCTCCGTCAGAGATCAAAAAACTCTTTTTGCATTTCATTTTTATGTGTCTCACTCGTTTCACTCAGTTGCATTCCACTAGGGGCATGCCATAATCTGACGAAAAAGTCCTGGGAGTCACTACCCCTCATGATTCGTACCTGTTGGCTCAGGTTTGTTCATCAAAATTTATTTAATCAATTTGAAGTCATTTTCAGTCTTGTTCTAATATCTTGGTCAGCAAAAAGTTATTTAAGATTTTTAGGTCTTTTAGGTCTAGGGTTTTTTGCCAGCAGGTCAGAGGGAAGTTTTAAATCAGTGTTTATTCCAGAAATCTCAACGTCATATGGCTAGACTATGACTTTTCTTCAAAACCCTGTTTTGAAGAAAAAGTCATTTTTTCGTCCTTTGAAATGATTGCCATAGATTTTTCAGTTGAAGATGTTCACATGCAGCTTCTCCTGATCTTTTGCCGAAATCCAACATCAGTCACCCCTACAAAATCAACCAAGAAGTCCTCATTCAGAGTCAGAAGAAACAAAGTTTATTTTAAAGGAGCCGAAACCAAAACATTACATAAATGGGTTTGTATGAAGCAAAAATCAAGTTTTCAATTTTATAAGGCAATTCCATCCATTTGCATCCAAGAAAATCAGTTGAAATCGACTTGAACAGGTGAGAAGGAAAAACTGCATTTTTGAGCTAAGACTGAATGTTTGTGTGAAATCCTGGCGTGACGCATTGAAGTTGAGCACGGCGCACATAAGGTGCGCGACGCATTGGACGAAATTTTACAGTGTGAATTCTAACTGGCGCGGCGCACCCATACGGCGCGACGCGTTGGGATTGCACGCGGCGCACAAGCCTGTAACTTGAATTTTATGTCAATCTTCTCCGAATTGGATTTTGCTTGCTCGTTCCATGCTCAATGTCGTTGTGGTTACAATAGGAAGGAGCAGACATGAAGGGAATTGCAGCATCGTGTCGTTCTCATTTTCAAGTCCTTAAGACGAATATCACATTGTTCCCCATATCGGTGCTTCTACCTTGCTCCTCTCGTGCTTTTTCGAAACCAACCCAAAGGCCACTGGGATCGACACAAGATGTTCGTTGGTGCTCATTATTTACCAAAGCACTTTTTCATGACACCAAATCAATTCGTTTATCATCCTTGTCAAACTCGGAAATCATTGTACCAGAAAACGCATGGCACAGACAATATTCTTCCTCATCCAAAATCAGTATGAGCTTGAGGACAGGAATTGTTGGCCTGCCCAATGTGGGGAAGAATCATACGACACTTGGGTTGATGTATATATCTCTAGATTATCCCTAAAGCCTTTCGATCAGTCACGTCCTCTGTGGGAACTCCACTTCTTGAATTACAGAACAAGCAAGGCCGGAGCCACCATCGTTTTGAGGGTCCATCATGTCATCGGAGATGGGATTTATTTCATGTCCATGTTGTTTGCTATTGCCACCAGAGCTGACAATCCTAATCTTCCACCAACCTTTCCTGTTGTCAATTCGAGGACCTCCTGGAGTCGAATGCATGCCTGTTGCTCTTTCATCTGCTTTGTGCAGCTGGAAGATATCAAGAAAATTAAGGAATCTATAGGAGGGACCGTGAATGATGTGATAACAGGAATTATTTTCTATGGAATGCAATGCTACTTGAAGATTAGCCTGTCAGCTGTTCATGGAAAACACAGTTTACAAAATTCTTTTGAAAAGAGATTGCAGATGCCAAAGGACATTGTTATTAAACAAATGAAGAAATCAAGACTCACTGCACTATGTTTGATAAACACAAGATCATTGACTGGATTGTAAAACATAGAGATATTGTTGAATGTAGCCAAAGTGCAGTTGGGATCGTTCATTGACCATGCGGTCTTCCCTTTATTGAAGGCGGAATTTTAGTTTAAAAGTTATTTTTATTAAAAATGTTTTTTTTTTAAAGAACGGTAAATGGAAGCGAATAGACAATCAAACCCAAATTAAACGAAGAATACCTACCACAGCAGAGAAATAGGACTCGATTACCTATTTTTGACTTTAGTTGCAATTCAAAGGTCTACGCTCCAAATTTTTTCTTTTAAATGGTCATCAGAGAAATTCAGAGAAAGCGTTGTTCTATCTTTAGAACAGATGAATGGCTCATTTTCTATCTTTGTAATTTCAGTTGAAAAAGCTCTCTATTTTGATCGATCTGTTTTCAACATCAGGGTCTATTTATTGTATTGTAAAACATTTGTAAAAGGAGAGAGTTCTGGGAGAAGTGTGGAGAAAGAGCCTCATTGTACAGTCTTAAGAGAGAATTAATGAAAGGTTGCAGCTCTGGTTCATGAGATTCCTGTGGTGTGAGTTTAGCAAATGTTTTTCTTTCTGTCTCATATGTATCTCGTTATGTTTTACTAGTCATTCATAATCATTTCTAATTGAAAGCTTTTAAGTAGGAAAGGTAGAATCCAGTTTACTGCTCTGCCTTGGGAAAGCTTTTCATGTTCTATGTTTTTTTCTGTTGAAAAGGATTCATGTATTTATGCCCTTTTCACCCTCTTAACAATATTTCCATTTCATATTATTTCAAATCTAATTGCTAGACTTTCTGCCTGTCTTGCCTCATGAAATAATCTGTGTCTTTGATTTAACTTCTCTTATCATCAATTTGTTCCTTAGTCCTCGATGAATCGATGAAACATGACCTATTACCTCAAAATACTTACCCTGTTGTTAATAGCCTAAAATCATTATTCATTATAGAGTCATATGTGGATAGCCCTATTGATCATCTTGCCAAGATAGGCCAAGAGAGAGCCCTCTCCTGTCCTCGTAGGGCTAGCTGTAAGAGGTGACGGTTGCCCATTTGAGCATGACTTGAAGTATTTCGAAACTGATGGCCGGTGTTTTCTTACCAGCGAATAAATTGGGGTATATCAGTTGTTGCATACTAGCTGTTGGGGGACAGGAATATGTGCTCAAGGAAACCTCATTAGAATGAAAAATCTTCCCAGATGAAATGATATCCGATGTGGTTATGCTGGGAGGAGCATGGTACTTGGGAATTTTCGTTTTAGAAACCCTAATCCGAGGAACCCTGGTTGGATTTGTTTGAGAGATCTCGTCAGGGTCGGAAGAACTAGGGATGACGGCCGGCAAGAGCAGAAGTGCTTCGATTCCCTGATGGGTACTCGAATCTTCATAGAGCGAATTATCAAATTCTAGTGTCTCGATATGGTCGGCAATGAGATACAAGTGACAGTCCTCAGTGGTATTAGTGAATATGTTTTCAGATAAGCAGTGATCGATGTAACCATCGATTTGATCAAGTTGGGTACCTGCCATGTTGGGCTCCCCGGGAGTTACCAACTGGGATGGATCAATAAAGAGGACATCTTGAGGTTGCACAGACAGGAAGTCACTTCTATGGCTGTCTAAAGATTCAGAGTGAGAAAGATCAGATCTAAAAGATTCATCACTTTTGAACTGTGATTGTGAAACACCATCTACGTGCTTATGATTGTCGCCAATACCAGAATAAGGAAATTTTGAAGGTCTTGAAGAAATTACTGGTGTGGCGGACTTGTGAAATAAATCGTGGAATAATGAACGATAAGTTTGAGCCACAGGGGTATTAACCGTACAAGGTTTTTCAATATGCACATTCGTGTCATTCAGAGAAAACAATGATCTAGCAGGCCTTGTAAGGGGATCAACTTCATCTGGGATAGGAATCGATTCATAATTAGTATGAAAATCAGATTTAGGACTGTGTCCAAGGAGACATTAAGTGGGCTTGAGGTAGGTTTCATGAACCTGGAGGGATGTTGGGCCGATCTGGTTTTCAAGCTTTGATTCGACATGGTGCGTGAAAGATTCAAAGGTAGTATAATAGGCTTTATCCTCATGCACCCATCTATCATTGCTCAGAACTTTTGAGGTCACAACTCCACTATCCGACAGCTCAGGAGGAGGAGCGATAATGTCACAAATAGCAATACTCTCCTAGGAGGCCTGAAAGTGGTCTGGACTCGGGGAGATGGACAAGGAAGCATTAGGGACAAAGTCTTAATAGCCGGTAACTTGCGGGTCATCATAGGGAACACTAGCATCTAATTGAAAATGTTCAAGGGAAACGAGAATCACATACTTGAACTGTTCACTTAAACATTTCCAATCAACATCCCTTTCAGGGAACTCAAAACAATAATTAACAAATCTGATAGAGAATTCATCTAGAGGTTCCCAAGGTTCCATTTTGATGTCATTTAGCTTTATCAATACACTTTGAAAATCATACTTGTGAAAAGCTCGTTGTATTTCACTGGCGAGTTGTTCAAACGAATGGATGGGCGACTTCAGGCAGTATCACGGCTTACCATTACTTAGCATGACCTTTGAGAGATGGGAAAGCAGACAAATTAATCGCTTCATTTATCGATTAAAATTTCTGCATATATGAAGTCTTAGATATGAAAGGTGTTGGGTTATGGACACTCCGTTTTCACCATCGAATTTTAACTGAGACAAGTGATACATAAGTTCATCGGAAATGAGACATCGGGGCTCATAAAACCTAGAGCATGCATCCTAAGAGAATGATTTGAGCATGAACCATTCTGAGATATGAGATTAATGCATAGCCTCCTAAGGGCTCAACTTGTCCTCTGGCCCTCCTTCTAGTGCTGCTTCTTGTTGGCGGGGAGAAAAACATCCGACCAAGCAATGAGGGGATCTCCGGGTAAAGTCCCAATTATACCTTGAACCATTTGGAATAGGATCAAAATCAAAGTCATGGAGTCCATTCTCGTGATTCCTCATTCCTTTGGGTGCCGTAAACTCTCTAAGCAACCACCCATTCTTGGGTGCGCCATTTTTGTAGCTACTGCAGCGCCCAAAGTGCAATTATATTTAAAGTTTCGGGTTCCCCCTCTGCTCGCTTAGGTGTTAAAGTCTTTCACCCAACCTGCAGTCAGTGACATCCCACCGACCTGTCCCCAACCCCTCATGAGCTTTCTCACCATCATGATCAGTCGTTGTTTCTGCAATCACGCCATATCTGGGAAGGATCATCCAGCGTACGCTCGAAAATTCTTACCTCAGTCACGCCATGTGTAATGAGATTTCCATGCATACATTTGGTAAGCTTTTCTGTGTTGACAATAAAGTGCTATCATATTGAATTGAAATTAGCATCAATATTGATTGAAATACGTTTTTTAAGCTAGATTAATCTCCTTATGTTTTATCTATGGATGCAGTCTCAAAATGCTTATGATGTTGTAATATTCCACACGGGTCTAAAGTCAAAGTGGCTCATCCCAAATTTTGTCACGTCATCGAGAGAGATAAAAGTGGGCTCAACAACAAGGACAAAGTTGCGAAACAGGGGAGGAGGAGGAGCAAGAGACTAGTAATGTTAAAAGGAGGATGGTGTGATACATGTTTATCAGAGAAAGAACCTTTTATGTCACTGATGCAAATAAGGCTTTCTTCACTAGTCCGCACCAGGTACTTAGAAACGCTCCATTCGGAAATGTTCGTACCGGATGCCATCTCACATAAATCAGAAGCATTTGCTATGATCTAAGCTTACGTAGGGACCAGATGGAGTATTTTCTGAGATGGCAGATATCTCAGCTTAAAAGAAGTTTTGAAGATTCTGCACCATACTAGCTCAATGTCGATGTGTGCACACAAAGGAACATATTTCACCACTTCAACAAGTCTAGCCTGAAGTATAGCTCGGTGAACCAAGTGGACTCAAAGGATTTCCCTAGAGAATGACAAGGCGTTTTCGTGCCGAGCAGCAGTGCGAAAGCACACATGTTGGTGTTGGCAAGCCAACGACAGAATTTCAAATGTCAACCACGCCTTTGGGAAACAATAGCTATTAACCTCGAGCTACATGGTGGGCGCAAATATGAGGGCCAAGGTTGCGGTTTAAAGCACTATATAATTAAACCAAGGCGCGAAAAGGATAAAAGACCATATGGTTTCAAAACCATATGAGATGGTGGATCAGGACTATATGAAAAGACATTACAAATGAGCCTAAATATTTCTATGGCGGATATAGTGATCAAAACTTATGTTTAAAACATGGGGCGGAGTGTTATGACGAACCTATAGTAGCATGTTATAATAACTATGGTGCATTACAAATGGGCGCGAATGTTTCAATGGCAGGTTTTCAACTTACGGTAAATGTTTGGAGCAGATATATATATATATAGGTCAAACTTTTCAACTAAAACATGGAGCAGAACTACATCAACACGTACAAATGGATGCAAGCATTTCGATGGTGGGGTTTCGAACTATGGTGAAACGTTTGGAGTGGATATAATAATGGTCAAAGTTTACGTTTAAAACGTGGAGCGGGTTCAACGTTCTTGTTAGCACCAATTGTGCTCTTTACCAGCGGTTTCCTACCCTTCGCTTGTTTTCTAGTATGGAATGGCTCGTTGATGCCTCTCCGCCACGTGTGAAAGGATATCGTTTTCCACCTCGGGGAAGAAAGTTTCCAATGCCCAGCGTTGCGTTCAGCGCCTCCCAGGAATGCGTTAATGATATTTAGTAACCGCCATATTAATGTCTTCCTCTCCATGCATGACACCACGTGGACCGTGTCACTAAATTAGTGTTTCGGTGGAGGCGGGCAGTTTTTGCTATTATCCAGCGTGAATGAGACGATAAGAATGGCAACATAATACCGTCCAGAATGCATGCATATGGATTCAGCTGTGTCGGCTTTGTCATTGCAGTAGGATACAGATCCGCCAGGAAAAGCAAAACGCTCAATCGAACCAGCGCAGTAACGGCTATGGAACGTTATTTCCAGAGTGACAAATCCCTCAATATAGTAGATGAGAAATGTTCTATTACAAGCATAAAAGTTCCACCTTGAAAAATAAATCAAAGGTGTTGATTCGAGGAGGCTTGGTGTTCGGTGTTAAATCATTATATTAGAAAGATCCACAAGTTAAAACAAATTTTGTTGACATGACCGAAACATGTTTCATATTCGTGCTTCCAAAGAGGGCGTGAAATAACTAACTCACATCTAAATGCGTATCCAACAAATTGACATTATTAGATTTTCTTTGGAAGATTGGTTTTGTTAACATCATGTAAATATAGCGTGGCAATGGTGTTTGTCTGCTTACAACCTGACTTACCACCGCGGAGACAGAAGTTGTTATCGTTAAATGTAACATGACACAATTCGTTATTAATTTTGATGCATGGTTAAAATTATTGATCCATCGACGAATCACCGTTAGAAGGGCAAGGGATTTGTCGGAGTGCACTCCTTCCTGCAACTACAACCAGATCGCGCAATCGAGCGACTCCTCCATACGTAAAAGCCACTCCATTCATTAAATGAAAGCAAGATTAAATGCAGGAGAAGACATTGCACCTAAGCCGAACGATGATTGCACGATGAAGACAGCCAATGTTTTGAGTGCGGCTGAGCATAGGATTGCAAGTGAACATCATATGCGTCCATTACCACTCAAGCAAAATTGCGACCATGTGACCCCTGTGATGTCGCAGTTCAACCCAGGTCGCCGAGTCGCAGACCTGTGAGGCAAGTGCAGATTGCGACTTGATGGTATTTGCGACCCTGCGACCCTTTTGAAGTCTCAACCCAAGTGGAGATAAAGTCGCGCGACCCCTCCAGGTCGCTGAGTCGCGATGCAACGCTGTTGGACAGGAAATGCGACCATGCGACTGTGCGACCCCTCCGAGGTCGCAAGGTCGCAGAAAGGTGTGCCTAAGAAAAGCTGCGACCAAGGAGATTCTCTGATTGCGCGACCCCAGTTACAAAATGCAATTTGTCGCATTCGAGCATGCAATGCTATTAGCTTGGCTGCAAGGAATCGTCATAAGATGCAAGTATTCTATGGTGTTTTGGTGCAGTATTTTGTTGTCCTCGCAAATGAAAAGCCACTAATATTTCCTCCTTCTGATTTTCGGCATGTTGTTATGACGCCTGCTGCTCTACTTATGTCAAAGCATGTTATGCGTTGCCCCATCAATTCAGGACAGGATGTCACTATTGGAACATTCCTATGCACCACGCTTCTCTCAGTTAACAAAGATGCTCGAAGGTTTTGTCCCGAGGCTGTCAATTTTTTGCAAGCTCTGTTGATGTCCGCGTTAGATACTAAGCAGGGCCTCAAAAGAGGAATGAAGTGAAATGCCCTACCCTTTTGCTGGAGCATCAAGAGTATAGACCATTGGCTGCATCTTTCGGGTGGAATATCCGTTTTACCCTCCTTCCTTTGTTTTTGCTAATCATGGGCTAATGATGATGTGTCTCTCTTTAGAAATGTTAATAGGTTTTATAGCTTATATATCATGACATTGTTTCGTTCCTTGAAGCATTTGCATCCTTGTACACCTGTTGCATGAAATAGTCAAGAGAATAAGACACCTGAGACTCTCCGATTGAAGATGACAAGTATTGCTTCTCTAATAAATGGGAAAATTGACGAGCATAAAATCTACGACAACCATTGAGGATGCGAATGAAGAAGCCCAGGACTATCGAGCAATTCAATCCAAGATTCGAAGAAAACTTTGTGCATGGGAAAGATTATGATCCTGATGGGGAAAGGGCACAGAGGAAGCCTACCCTAGCCATTATCTCCGATGATTCAGTAGCTCCACATGTGACCACACAGGGGTCTAAGTTTACTATTTTCATTCTTGCAATTATTCAAACATGCTCTTAGTATCGATGTTAGATCATGAAGATGTGTAACCTAAGCTATGTGACTGCAGGTGAAAGCTATTGGTTTGCACGATGAGTTGGAGTTTTCCTAGGAAGAAAGAGGGTGTATTTTCAAATCAAGGATGTAGGATAAAGAATATTGCTTTAAAATCCAACGATTGCCCAAGAAGGCGACAAGTCGCTGATCTACCCAAGGTCGCAGGTCGCGAATGGCCCCAGGTCGCAGGTCGCATATCTTCCGAGTTCGCAGGTTGCAGATTTTTCGAGGTCGTAGGTCATGGATTGTCCAAGGTTGTGGGTCACAAGGAAACCCAACAGTCAGGAAGATGAAAAGTCAAGGAAGCCCAAAGGGCAGTTTTTGTCTTATAAATACCCCTTCCGGGAGCTGGCCATAGGGGGGCCTAGGTTTTGGGGACTCGAGTTGAGTACATTGTATTACTAGAGGATTATACATTTGAGCATGAATACAAGAATTTTGAAAAATCCCTTTGTGGATCTGGTGTTGTCATATGTAGGAGCACTATTGAGTATTATATTTTCAGTTTTTGAACATCTTTAGATTAAGGGAACTATATCTTCAATTCATATCACAATTAACTTAATAGTTTTAAGGTATGTCAATGGTGTTGCAGGTTCATTCCTTTCTTCGTAGACATGATGGCTTTGTTATTAGAATTTGTGTTACCATTTAAAACTTTTGGGAAGTGAAGGGTGTTCTTGCCATGAGGAATTGTTTCCTTTGTAGTCGAGAATAGTTTACAAACGCAAAGCCCTAATGAAGTGTTGTGCTGCTTCAACCCGATCTTCTTGCTTTATTATTTCCTCTTGCTACTCATAGTGTTATATGTACATTTAATGCATCAATCATATGTCTTGTATCATTTGATTAAGTGTGTATCCACAAGTTTATATAGTTTAAGCGAGACCAAAAGAAAGGAGAAATCAGTGGTAGCCGGACCCACACCCCAGACGGGATCCCTATTCCAAACGGTTCAAGGTCTAATTGGGAATTTTTACCGGGGAGATCCCCTGCTGTTGGCCGGACA
>JAXQQM020093223.1:0-10238 GCA_034641835.2 Pinus albicaulis | reverse complement strand
AAAGAAAGAATTTTTAAATTCCACGAGGCTAAAATAGCCTATGGGACAGATTGCTTCTCTATCTGACTCTTGTATTCGGCCATTTTCCTAAGTTTTACAATGACCACTCCCAGCTTATCGACCAACTCTTCGCTGAATAAGCTATCCCAAGAATTAGCTGCCAGAATACCTACATAGTTTTCTCTGATGTCTTTGAAGGCCTCACATTCTAGAATGAAATTTTTTTCTGTTTCCACTTTTCCGGAGGAGCAAAAAATACATACTCTTTCTTCCCACATTTCTTTTGGCCTTTTCCAGCGCCCTGTTTCACAACGGAGTTGATGAGAATTAGTCCTTAATTGAGCGATAAGAATTTTAGATCTCCAAGAAATATTAGCCCCTATGTACGCCTTTTGTTGATGGTTATGTGTGGGGTTAAACTCTTCAATGTAGTACTTCTTCTTTCTCTCTAGCTCTTTCATCCAAGTATGTTTGTGGAATTTATCCATAACAAAAGTTTTTATCTCTTCACTGTTTGTAGGACACATGCTCAAGCAAATACCCCATTTACTAAACCATTTGTTATTTTGCCACATCCAAGTCTTCTGTCTTTTGCACAATCTATCACTAATCACAACCTTAGGCCATCTACCCTCTTCCATTTGCTCAATTTTTTTCAGATACCTTATGACTCGCGCCATAGCAATTGCTTCAATAGGAGCAGCCCCTGTTTCACTTAGCAGGATAGCATAAGGAACTACACTTTTAATTTTGAATTTGTTTGTAAACAAATGTTTCTGAATTTTCTCAATTTGTTTCCACTGCATCTTGGTTGTGTTGCTGGCCCACAGTTCACAACCGTAGAGAATCACCGGAATCACTAGAAGCCCAAAAAGAGTTAGAGTGGTTTTCCAGTCCCACAGCTCTGCCTCTCTACACCTGTTTTGAAGAGCATAAAATTCTTTCCAACCCCCTAAAGTTCTTTTCTTTCTACAACCATCCCATCTTAAATTTCTGTTGAAGTCAATTCCGAGGTATTTGTATTCTGCAACTTCTTCCAGAATGCTGCCTTCAAAATAGAACTTATGTTGGTTATGCTTTCTTTTATTAGAGAAAACCACTACTTTCGTTTTGCTAATATTGACTTGCATCCAAACCCTTCTACAAAAATGCTCAAGGGAACGTAAATGCTCTTGCAAACCAAGAGCCGATTTAGCAATCAATATAAGGTCATCTGCGTACAAAAGAAGCCTAATAACGAACTTGCCCAAATGGATACCGTCACCCCCTTGCGAATTTAGCCACTCTTCAAGCTTGTCAATATATAACCCAAAAAGGGTAGGAGATAATGGGCAACCTTGCTTGACCCCGATATCGCTTCTAAAACTTTCAGAAATGCCAGCTAAAGTTCTGATTTTGACTTTCACCTCTTCATACAACCTATGCACAGCTGCTCTCAAATGCTTGGGAACCCCGAGTTCATCCACTCTGCCCCAAAGCTTATCCCTAGGAACCGTGTCAAAGGCTTTTCTGAAATCAACAAAGCAACATAAAACTTCTTCCTTTTTTTCCCAAACTTTTTCGATGATGTGCCTTAGAGTTATACAATGATCAACTGTGGAATGCTTAGGTCTAAAACCCACTTTCCCTTTAGCACGTTTATCTCTTTCTTCTGCCCACTTGCTGATTTTATTTTCTAACATGCTTCCAAATAACTTTGCAAACAAGGGGTTTATCATTATGGTTCTATAGTTGGAGGGATTATTGACGTCACCGCTCTTGAAAAGAGGTATTGCCATACTAGTTGTCCAATCTGTGGGGAACCCCTGTTGTAAGATGTTGTTGAAAATTTTTGTGATGTGAGGTGAAAGAATTTTTAAGCCCCACTTTAGATACTCTGCTTGGAGTTCATCTAAGTCTTTTGCTTTTCCAGCACCCAACTTCTTGATACCCATCTCTACTTCTTGCACCGTGAAGAGTTTTGTGTCTGTGTTGACCAAGGGAGGAGGGTCAACCTTGGGATCCTGCTCATAAATTTGTCTTGCATAGTCAAACCATTTAGAAGCTGTAATGTTGTTTTCAGTTTGCACCTTTTTCGATTGGAGCTCCTTCCAAAATAATTTGGGGTTATTTTTCCCAAGGAAGATTAGTTCTTCTCTCCTTGAAACCATGAAATCAGCTTTTTTCTTTTTTACTATCTGCTTGTAAGCTTTGAGCTTTATGTTATCCGTGTTTGATTCCTTCCACCTTCTCCTTGCCTTTTTGCATTCCTCGTCAAACCAAGCATTAACCGAAAAGCAATTTGTTTCAGACTTCTTAATTTTTGCTCTTTTGCACTCAGCAAGTGTGCTTTGAATTAAATGTGTTAATCTGTGACTATGAAGGCCATGAGATGGGATTTCCTCCTTCTTGAAGAGCCTCTCTAGCATTATTTTGAAGGTATTACAATTCTCTAGATTCAAAAGAATTCTGCCCTTTGGGGGATTTTGTTGAACACATTGATTTTTCGACCCTAATTGCTTTTTTCCGGTCCAAGAGAAACTTAAATAGATTGGCTTGTGATCTGATTTTAAGTCCCAAATTTGATCTCCAATCAACACTTCATTTTCTCACACCAACTATGCGAGCAAATTACATAATCTACTACACTTGCTCCATTGTAAGTATTGCAAGTGAAATTACCGGACTTTTCCCATCTAGTCAAACCATTACAAATGACTAAATCGAAAGCCCCACATAGCATAAGCAGTTTTTCTCCAAAGAGATTGCAGCCTTTATCCTCTGAAATTCGTTCCCACTGATGATTACTCTCTTCTGTAAGCCAGATAGGGTCACTGTCTTCTTTACAACAAAGAATGCTAGCTTGTTCACCTGCAGTTCTAGCATTGAAATCCCCCACTATAAGGACTTCACCTAGCTGAGAATATATTGCAATATCCATTTTTAGGGCTGCAAAGGGATCTTTGTGGTCAAGCCCTCTACTTTTGTAGATTTTTGAAACTTGCGGCGCAAAATAGCATGCCGCAATTCTAATGTGATTTCCATTTTCTGATATTTTAAGCCAAACAAATTGCTTATTTGGGTCTTCTTTTTCTAGCTGAATGAAACGACCTTCTTTTTCTCTTACTAATACCATGATACCCCCGTGCCCTTTGCCATTCCCTGCTGCCTTGTTCCACACTGCTATCTTCCAATACCCTTCAAACAAAGGTGTCTTGCACCCTTCATGCTCATGTGTTTCTATGAGGCAAATTATGTCTCTACCTTCCGCAATAGGCCCTAACCCAGGTCCTCGTCTCCATGGGTAACCCCTGCAGTTCCAACAAACTAATCTTAAGGAAACCTAGGTAAGACTTGATTGCTATTTGTTTTGACATGCAAGACTCACAGTTGAGTCTTTGTCCCTGCTTGCCCATAATGACCTTGCTTCCTCATTTCTTGCTAAAGAGTTTGTTGCCTCTTCTTTGTTATCATTTTGCTGCCTTGTTTTGGAAGGAGGTCCAAATTGCGCAATCACGGCTTTACCTTTATAAATCCATGCTCTTTTTCCCTCATCTCTTGCTGCCCTAACTTTTGTCATTTCATCCCTCCTTTCCTCTTGTTGTTTTACAGTTAAATCTTCTTCTAGAAAAAACCGAGAACCCCTTAAGAGTTGCTTCTTGCTTAGAATGATATCTTTATCACGTAAGTTGGGCATGATGACTTTTATGGGCCTGGCTCTCTCACCGTTAAGCTTACCTACTCTCCATGCTTGACATATTTGTCCTTGCCATTGGAGCTTGTCTTTCAAGAAGTCTCTTGCAAGGTCAAGAGTACATTCATTTTTCCCATACTCTTTCACCCCTTTAATAATTATGTTTGTTGCTCTATCCAGTCTTTCCTTGCTTTCTCTATCTTGCATGTTGTTAACCTGAATGTTTGTTTCTTCTTCCCTCTTAGCAGAATTGCCAATAACTTGAGCCCAAGTTTTGGAAAGTTTTGTGGGATCTCCTTTCCTCCCTTCTCTTGATGTTTCTTCATTGTTGTCTATTTGAGCAACTACTTTCCCCATATCCTGGGATGGCTTCGCATTCATCACCTCTGTATTCTCCCCTGCAAATTTCTTCATGTTTTGCACTTCCGCTTTCATGCGTTGCCATTATGTTTTCCCTATTCGGAGAGCTTCCTGCAGTAATGCCACTTGTTCCTTCAAAACTTTGTTGCTTTCTGCTAAAGCCTAATTTTCAGCGGTTATTATATGGATTGTACAATCTCTTTCCAGCTCTTTAGCTTCTACTACTTCCAACCTTTCTTTTACATTTAAGAGTTCTTTCACATAAAGATCAGATGACCAAGTGAGAGGTGTGGATGTGGGACTATATAAAGCATAATCATCACTAATTTTTTCTTTTCCTTTGGACTTGTTGCCACATGTTTGCGAAGAAGACTTGTTTGAATGTTGTTTCTTGTGAACAATACTCTCCCTTTGAGACCTTTTTTTCCTTGTCTGCTCCCATTTTAGACGAGCTAGTCTCCTTTTTAAAATGCCCTGATATTGTTTGGCATTGACCCAAACCCACTTCCCAGTTTTCGTTGATGAGGCAATTTTCACTTGCCCTATATCATTTGTTTCCATGGGTTCTAAAGTTTCTTGTCCCATTACCATGATGATATTAAGGGAAATCAAAATCTCTGCCCAAAACTGACCCTTTGTTTTATGCTTAACTCTTCAATATCTGTTGGTCTGACCACCGAAAACTTGCTGCTCTGCCCACTGTCCACTGAAAACTAGCTGCTCTGCCCTTGCTGCTCTGCCCACTATCCACTGTCCCTGTCCTTGTCCCTGTCCACTGAAAACTAGCTACCCTGCCCTTGCTGCTCTGCCCATTGAATATGATTATGTAGGAAAAAGATAATCAAACATGCACCTGTGGGATCCATGATGGAGTTGACCAATTTGAATGTAGAGTGTAAATATATCGCATTATCATTGATATGGTTGGAACTCTTGTGGAAACATATTCTTGGAAGAAAAACTGGCGAATTTGACATAAGGAACTAGAGTGTCCGAACAAAAACGGTCCTACATGTCATGACAGATATGTGCCCTCTGTTCTTATCTGGTGATCGTATATCAATCTATAGTGTTCTGTAGCGTTTATTCTTCAACGCCGGCAAACCCTTGCCAGGCCGCACCGGATTTAATTGTCACCAAACCGGAAAAACCTAGAATCCAAGGTGGAAAATTATTAGGAATAAGATCCCACAAGGTTTTATGCGTTCCCTAGAACTACGCTTCTATGATTCAACCCATAGCCTATACTCTTAACACAGCTCACATATGGTTGGCGCACGTTAGATAATTTCATGGTTCAATCCTTTGATGTAATGGTTTGCTCACTCATACACTTCGCATAGCGGAAAGGGCACTCATGCATCGGACCCACAACAGTCGACTTCATTTAATTCAAATGAACTCCTACTCTCTCATGAAGGTGGATATTTAACAACCAAACATAAATTGAATCACTATAGAGTCAACCCTCCATACGTTCGGGTCCTACCACATACGTACCTTGGCCAACGCTCGAACTGATCCGATGGACCACAATGCGTCGCGTTCCAACGGAGCCTTAGGCACACATCGGACGGTTGTCGTGCAGTTAGAATTTGTGAGGTTTAATCTTCAAAACTTATGCAATGATCTGGGCCCCGTGGTTAACTTTCCATCCGCATCTGACGGTTGAGATGTCGTCGGATTAACTTTGATGATCTGACGATCACAAACAGATATCGTGCCGCGAAAATACGTGAGGGCTATCTCACAAAATTCACGCGATGGAAGTGGTTTTTCCAAACCACTTATGGACACACGTCGTCCAGTCAATGGAATCGCGTTTGAAATTCAAATACAGCTTACTGTTCTAAAATAACGCGAAACCCATGGTTTTCTCCACAGAAACCACTTAGTGTTTAATTAACTCAGGTTCCAGCTACAACTATGGTTCCGTTCTTTCACTCCGCTTCCGGTGACTCCAATAAAAAAACTGGCTTTTGGAATCCAATCCCTTAACAACCAAGGTTAAACAATAGTTCTGTCTCAATTACTTTCGACCTGGATATGTAAGAACTCGTCCAACCACTGTGACTCCCTCTGGCACACAGACAATGTCGAATCATTCTCTATGCTCGGTTATCGTAATGCAAATCAGATCCTCATGAAGGGCTTGAAACCTCCATGTGTGGTTTAAAGCCAGACCTCTGTTCACTGCATATATACAACTTCCCTGTCTATCCGTTCGAACCACGCTGTCGACAGTATTACCATCGATTCTTCTACTTATATACAAGGCACCATTAACCCTTGCTTCATCAACACTTCAACATGGCACTTATGTTTATTACAATGCACAGTTCCATTCAACACATAGGTTTATTACTAACCCTCTGCGTTCGATTCATAATTCCTTAACACAAGGTCTTATCCACTCAAAAGGCATTGTTACAGGTCATGACAAATGACCAGTCTAACTAAACGGACCAAACAGCAGAGAAAATGGAAGAAACGCCCAGATCAAGCATGAGTACCTTTTGTCTATGTTCAGTGGAACCAAGGAGCCCTTGAGAGAAGGATTCCATGTCAGAGTGGACAATTCCGCCTGGTTTTCATCAGCTTGTATCACAGTAGACTCGGTACCCTTAATCCTGTAAACAATTTTTTTCTCGGTTAAAGTTTCAGTTATAGATGCATATGGCCTTATGAAATCTAAGACTGTAAATGATTGATCTCTGTAAGACTTCTCACACGTCAAAGATACCAGGCCCTCCTGGTTCGTTCCAGACAAGATCCCAATCCCTGCATTACATCCATCCATCAGTAATTAATATTATCATCTCATACTTTCATTCAAGGTCTATCTCCATTGCTTTTGCTTTCTTGGCAGTGAGTAGGTGTTATATATATATATATATATATATATATATATATTTTGAGAAATATGTAAAAAAAATTCATTAAAAGTATTAGTATAGATTTATTTTAAGTAAAGATTTAATATGAGCTGAGAAATCAAATTTCTTCACCGTGTAATTTTTTTTAGTGTAAAATTGTAATTTTTCATTATTTAAATTATATTTGCAAAATTGTAATTTTTCATTATTTAAATTGTATTTTTGAATGCTATATATATATGATCAAATAAACATTTTAACCATAAAAATTTAGTTTTTCATGATATATACATAATTTTTTAAGAATGATATATAATTTATACATAATTGACATTAAAATACTTTACATAACATGTATAAAGAGACATTTTATCAGCACAAATTAGTTAATATAAATGTTAAATAGTGTATTTAATTCTCCTATTAAAACATTTTTGAAAAGTATAAGGTTTAAACATCTTTCAACACATTTTTTTGTTAATACCAATTAATTTACAACATATTCATTTATTATTATTATTATAGTTGATATTATCATTCTATGTAGAGCACATCAACTAGGACTAATGGTCAAACTTACACATCCCAATAGCCCTTTAAGCTCAATAAATGTTTAATTTTTATATTTAATATAATTATGATAAAGATTAATTGAATGTTAATTCAATAAAAAGATGAAAAATTTAGTATTAATTTATTTAATGATAAACCATGTTAGAGAATTTTATACTATTATATTTTTAATTTAATATTTATTTAATTATATTGAATAAAAAACACTAATAATATTTAAATTATTAATTTAGATTGAAAAAATTATATTGTTATATTTGTATATTTGGGATGTGTTTTGCTAAAAATGTTAAAATGAGAATTTTGAATTGTTAAATGGGTAAAGATTTAATATTACATATTTTTGAGTCATTTTTATTTTCAAAAATGAGTAAAATCTCTTTTACCATTCACAATACACTATTCCTAATGTCATTAAATTTTATAGATTATTTTTATTATTTAATTGGTGTAAGATTTATTATATATTATTTTAGAGATTAATTGCATAAACTCATTAAATTATGACTATATTCATGAGTATTAATATTAAGTGACAAATTTTCTATTAATAAATCACATAGTATCAATCATCAACCATGACTTCAGTGCTATGCAATAAATGATATGTGGACTATTTGAAACCATGAAATTTTGGTTAGTGGAGATTAATACTCATGTTTATAACCATAGTTTAATGGTTTACTCTACTTAGTTAATTCTAAAAATGATATCTAATATGTTGCACTATGAAAACTTCTCAATTAAATGAAAATATTGAAGGTAACGGTAAGTGAATAGTTCATATGGCATAATAATTGCTAAGGTTTTGCAAATGAGATAGCAAGCTAAGTAGACTTGATTGTGAAGCACTGAAGTACACTTAAACTAGAAGAATATTAAGATGGTTGAACCCCAAAAAGTCCTAATTACTAATATGGCCATAATTTAATGATTTACTCTATACAATGTTGTTGAAATTATGAAATGACAGATTCCAAAAATATTTATCACTAGAACGAATAAAAAAAAAGAAATTATAAACTATAACAATTATTGAAGTAATCTCCATAATGTTATAAAATAATGGTTGACCATAGTTTTATAACACTATGGTATAACTTAGTCAAAAATATATTCACACCTAATAATGCTTATCATAAATTTATTTAAAAAACCATATAAAGGCAATGTAATAACTTTAAAAAAGCAAAAAAAATCCACTTAACTTATAAAAAAACAAATATAAAATTAATAAATATACAAAGTCCAAAGTCCATTAGATAGGAAACTCACAAGAACTACATTAAAAGCATAATTTATAGACTTGGAGGAAAACCATGCAATGAATGTATTTCATATATAATGCGACCATACACTTTAAACAACAATTCCACTAGTTCATCAAGGTGTACAGGAATGCTCTTAACCTTACTCATGTACAGGACTACAATCTCCACCTCTTATACAGAGAATCATACTGGTCATATTCCTTGAAAATGAATCAACACATTAACGTTGGTTCTCAACATAGGAGATGCATGCGGGTTCTTAATACAAATTACAGAGACTACTCCTACTCAGCTTACGAAGGTTCAAACTTTCTTCACACAGAATTTAAATGTATTATAAAACATATCTAATTGTATTATAAAACAAGTGTAACTATATTATATAAAAAAAAACATTAGAAATTGAAAAATATAATTAATAAAAAAACACATTCCTAATGAATAGAATATCAAATCTATCTAATATCTTAAAAAATCAAATTATTTAACTAAATTATATTATTATATGGAATTAATACTAACATAAATTCTTATTTTTTACTTTAATTTAGCTATATTTAAACTAAACTAAGCGACAACTTTATTACAATGAAAATCCTTATAGACATCTTTAAATTCAAATGCCAACATTTAGCAAATCCTCATAGACATGCTCAAACTCAAATTGCAACAATTATTTCTAATTTAATTTAACTATACTTTATTACAAAACAAATCTTCATAAACATCCTCAAACTCAAATTGCAACATCTCTATAATTACATTAAGCGGCATGTAATAGCCGTAATAGCTATCCATAGATATTTCCAACATCACATTGCAACATTACTATATTTAAACTAAGCGGCAAGTAGTCACTACCTTGTAGCATTGTTTTTGCATTGAGTTTGGGGAAGTTTACTTCTTAGGTTATTCAACATAAATGTACGGGTAGTATATGTTTATCGCTGAATGATGTACTTGCTTTAATTTTAGGGTGGACATTTATTGTCTTTGGGTATTTATGGCTGGATAGCTTGAGAAATAAACTGGTATTTATAGCTAGATACTTGGGAAATAAACTTACAAAGTTCATTAATGTAAGGTGGTACTTGGCTCAACAAAGTTCATTAATGGGCAAGGTACTTGGTTAAATCGTAGTGTTTAGTGACTTTTCTGAAAATTGAAGTAAAATCTTGATTTCTATTATTTAAAAGTTAGTTTTTATCAGAATATATTCAAGACCCTAAAAAACCCCTAGGAATTTAGATTGTGCAAGTTACCCATCAAATTTCTTTTCAATAAATTTTTGCCCGATTTAAGAAAATTAGATTGAAAAATCAACTGAAAAGCCTTCAAAAAGTCACACTAAAGGCAACTCAAGAATCTACCCGAGTTTATTAATGAATATATAGCTGAATATATATTTGATCACCATAAAGTAGTATTTTAACGAATACCCTTATCTATCTAAGACCTAACCCAATCCTAATTGTAAGACAATTG